>JAOTRI020123769.1:0-22410 GCA_028564885.2 Zoanthus sanctaehelenae
TCCCCCTGGACGGGACACTAATCCATCGCAGGTTAGCTCCCAGCAGACGCTGGTACTCATTTACTTACCCCGGAAGGATGGAAAGCTGAGTTGGCTTAGGCGGAAAAGAAGAAAGCTAAACAAATATTCAAATCTCGGCAAAGTGCTAGGATCGAACTCGGGACTTTGTGGCTGGAAAGCAGAGATTTTACAAACTGCGCCAACCATGTCCGCCTCGAAGTATTCTAGATATAATTTGAATTAATAAAATATATTATAGTTATTATTTCTGCTCCCTCTGTTTGAGACTGGCGAGTGATTTACATCATGTACTAAACAGTTTCTAAATATTTCAAAATTCATTCCTTGTTCTGTACAAACTTTCCGTTATTTTTACACTCTGCTCTAAATTGGAGTCTGAAAACCAGACCCCAAACAATGGTACGAACCCAGGTAGTCAATATATGGGTGCACCATCATCTATGTCACCCATCCTTATATCCTCTGTATACCGGGTAGATAGGTTCAATGGTTCATTCCGCTAAGTACAGCTATAATGGCACTCCACGGGATTCGAATAAATAGACAAAAGAAAAGGGATGCGCTTTGTAATCGCGAACGAAATGCTGACCGGTACAGACGTACAACAAAAACAAAGTAAATTAAATATATTGAATTAAAACTTTAAAAAAATACACCCATTTTCTACTCCACGGTTTGGGTAGAACGTACACGCACACGCGCAACTAGGTTCACCCGAACAACTTCAACACAAGCAGTTTGTTAGAACTCATCAACACAGAATAGCTTTTTAGCTATTAGCAATGACATATAAGAGCTATTTCAGTAAACTGATTTAAGGCTTAGCTCCCACCGCTTGCATGTGGGAGCTTGGTTTGTTGCACGTGCGGAGAGACGATCCAAACAGAGGACGAAGGTAGCTCAAAAACATAAATGTAAGACTTTCAAAAGCAAAAACCACGTAGACTCTTTTCCACGGTTTAGCCACCTCCTAGACGCATGCGCACAACCACCCGAGTAACTGACAGTTAATAATAATAATAATAATAATAATAATAATAATAATAATAATAATAATAATAATATAAAAAAATAAATAAAGATTTTATTTGGGTGTCAAGTCTTTCTAGCTGACCAAAGGCCTACTAATTGGGGACACCATCTTTACCACTCTAAGGTGGACGAAGACCTTTCACATTACGTCACACAAGCCTACACAGATATAATCTCCGAGGGCCTACGGTTTAACGTCCTTATCCAAGACGACGTGAAAGTCTATCCATTTGTAGATGTTAGAGCAAAGGCAGCACTTTCTCCTCAATTATTTTAAGACCCTGAGTGTTGGTCCGGCCGGAAATCGAACCCGAGACCTCCCGCACAGCAGATTGGTGCCTTACCAACTGGGCTAACCAGGCGGAGCCATTCCCTACGTGAGTTCCTGTAGCTCAGTGGTTAGCGCGTCTGACCGGTAACCAGAAGGTCATGGGTTCGATTCCCGTTTCTGAAAAAAATTAACTTGTGACAACACAAACCTTTCTTTGTACAGTTACAAGCTGCAGATGTATTTTTAGCCTATTGCTTTGTAAACAAAATAAATGTTTTTGTTTTTCCACAAATAACGTCTTAGAAATTCAAGGAATGGTTAGTAAAAGAACTAAATGTTTGGCTATTAGCAAAAATATTGGCACTAGCCATTGAACTAGTAAGACTAGATGTTAACAAAATTAACACCAGATTGGGACAAGTATTTCAAAATTCCACTAGGTTGGTGTTTACGGCTAAGAAGTGTAAGCTTAGCAGGCTATTATCTGAAAAATCCAAACTGTTACCAACCAGATTTTATTTTGCTCTTTTAATCTCTGTGATCTTTTCACCTTGCGCCAGCTATATGCCATGATACCTAAACCGTTGGTTTGTAGGCATGCACGGATATACCCATTCCTGTGGATGCTACTGTATGCACCAAATTGAAATCTGACTCATTGTTAAAAGGACCATCTTACACGTAAGATTGTGCTGTGGACATTTGGTTTTTTTTTTAACTGATGAAACAGTTTCACCATGGTGTTGTCATTTTTTGCACGGGTATTTTCAATCAAACTGGTTTTAACCAGTTGGACAACTAATAGTCCTGTTTTGAGTTCCAGATACTGCTAGATGTAAACAACGAAGCTCTCATTACTCAGGGCAAACTTTGAGGTGAAATTAAATAATCACAAATTCAAACAAAAACCTACTGAAGCTAAAAATAACACAATATGTGGACTTGCGATTACTTCATAATTTAATCGTTGAAATTTTTGAAAATTTCGCTCAAAATTGAGGCAAAGCCTGAATAGCACGTGCTTTAACTGTTATTATAAAATTATAAAATTCTGATTGGTTGAAAAACCGCTTCGCGTCGTGGTTTCCTACGCTTATCTCGTGTTCTCCCAACCTCCCGCATGTTTACATCAGGTTATGTAAACACAGAAACCATTTGATATTTCTTAATGATAAAACGCAGTGCAAGTCATTCGTATTAAGATGTCTTTCGTTTTAAGATAAAGGGTAGCATGATGATGATGTGATTACAAGGAAATGGCGATCGTGAAAACAGTGACGATGATTGTAATGAAGATTATGGAAAACGGCCTTTCTCTTTTAGTTGTTTTAGGTGATAATTATGACAAGAATGTAATATGAATGGTATATTTTTTATAAATCATAAAATATACATTCGCAACAATATATAGACCTTTGGGTATAAATAATGCAGAATATCAATCTTACCTCGTCAACAATTACACACGTGAACGGAATTTTCTTGCGTCTGTAAAAGAAAAACAATATCGTTATATGTCAGCTTATAGTTTCACGGTTAAGTCTAAACTACTGTAATGTATACACGAAAGTAACAAGTTACCTTGTGACCATTGCTTTAAAAGTTATCATAAAAGTAATAACACTAGAGAAAAACAAAAGTATTAAGATGTTTATAACGCTTATGTTATTTTCTTTCCCTTACCCATCTGAATCACGTATCCTTAACTCATTCTGTAGCGTCTGACTTCCACTTCCGCTCAGAGTGCAACACACAATATCTGCATTCAGAAGTATCTCTCGGCGAATCCGTGACTCCATTTGCCGTTGTTTGCTCACAAGATCTTTCTGCAGGCGGATGTTTTTCTCCAAATTACGTTTCTTGGTTGTCATCCTTTCAATTTCTTCTCCTATTTCCTTTTTCTAAAAGTAAGAAGATATAATTTCTTAACTACAAACTCTCAGAAGGTGCAACCCTTGTTATAATAATTATTATTACCGGTAATTTAAAACTTGACATTTAATTGCGAGCTTTGCTGCATTTGCGTTATTATACAAGACTTCGGAAGAAAACTTGTATTAAATGGCTTATAGGTCATTGAGACAAATATTTCTTAACAATTGTTCCCAGAGCGCGCATTGGATATGCGATGATGATGATGCTATAATCATCTCATAACCAAGTGTGAATGGACTAATTGTTTTATTAAATTTCTCTAGCTTTCCGAACACTTTGATACTTCCCCAAAATATAACCGTTTACCTTTTCTTAAAGAAAAAATTCCAGTTTGAATTGTTGATTATCTCAGGGTTCAACATAACCAGCCTTTGAACAAATGGGCCAGGGTAAACATCTTACCTTCTCTTCACGTCCAAGCAAGTTAAACGAATGTCTTTGTTTCTCGGCATCATCAAGAGACTTATTCAGCTGGTTCAAGTGTTCCCTTAACTGTGCAAGTTTGTCAGCACACAAATGTCCCTGTTTATCAACTTCACGTTTGATAAGACTGTCCAAGCTTAAGCCATAAACCACTGAGTTTATTTGCGACTTGCGGCCAACTCTAACGACACTCAAATCACCACAGTTTGTCCACTTCTTCCCTACAAAGGTATGAACACACAATCTTAGAGAATGATTCACTGAATTGTACTTAAAATAGCTCTTAATCTAAGACGTACAGTGTATGGGAAGTTCTACCTGTGAGTCTGATGCAATCGTATTTCAGTTCTTATTGTTACAAGACAGTAATACTTTGTTTCAAAAAATACGACTAAAAGTGTTCTTAAACATTACAATAAATTTCTGTGAAACTTGACACTGTTTTTCTTCTTTTTCGTTTATATCCGTCATTTAAAATAGTCTACATGTTTTAAATAAGTACTGCTTCGAGCCACTAAGATACTGCGCTCAATCAAAAAGGCACTTATTTAACTTTTGGTCTCACTGGTGCGGCACTAACTTGGGGGCAACTTATTTCAGGGCGATGTTCAGATGTTACTTTTCTAGAAATTTTGAGAAAAGTACCAACCCATGCTAGTATGGTTTCTTCTTGAGTTTGTATTTTCTAGGTTTCTTGGTTTCTTTATTCGCAGATCGGCTTTATGCAGTCGTCTCAACAACTCATCTATTGCTGCATTTGAGGGCGCACAAAGCAAAATTCTAGGACGGCCAGGCAAAGAACTTGACATAGTTGAGCTACTCAATGCCTTCTCATGCTGTAAAAAAGAAAAATAACATTTACGTTTTTAATTATATAAATCAACTTTACTAAATGGATCCAACGCGTAGGTTGTCGATTTCTATCGTTTTTCAGTCATCTTACTGCTAACTAAAAATGTATTACTATAGGTAATCATACGGTTTCGAGTTCAATTTGGAAATAATTTGCACGAGTGGGTTTTTTAAAAAAGTATGAAAATGCATGAGCCCGTAGGGCGACTGCAATTTGAGCGTTTTTGAAAAACGCACGAGTGCCATTTTTTTTTAAAATTGAACGAGAAATCGTATGATTACTTATTAATAATATACATGAAAAAAATTCGATTTGTTGTTCAAAGTCACGCGCGTTCATTTTACTTCCGCATAAAATCGCTCGAGTAAAGCGTTTAACTCGCTCGGTTCAAACTTTACTATTTCCTTGGAAATTTCATTGTGCTCACACCATTTCTCCCACACAGACAGCCAGAACCTGGTACTTTTAGCTGTATTTATATTTTTTGAACCATCTTTCAATTGTTGAATTGTTTTTTCAGTCGCCTTTTCAAATCTTTCAAAAGTCGCGGCCATTTCTTTGTTTACCGACAGCAACAATTGCTTTGGTATAAAGCGTGATCTTATTGGCTGTCCTTACTTTTTACTAGCATCGAGTAATACCAGTACTGTGTTACCTTATTTTTGCACTGTGTTACCTCACATATGCAGTGTTCCTCAGCCAATCAATATTGAGTAATTTTTTCATGTATATTATTAGTTTTGTAAAACTCAAACATTTTGAATTGCCTGTACTAATGAAATGTTCGGGAAATTTGTTAACGTATCGTTCGCCTTGCAAGGAATTCAGCAAATATACAGACCAACAGGCCCTTTGCAGGTAGAGGTCACGTGACCACACACACCCTAAATGAATTAGTTATGACAAAATGATGTTCAGAAATGAAAAGAGCAGGTTGGAATTAGTTAGCAGGCATAGTTTCTAGTCTCAACGTGAAGTACTTCGAAAAGACAGCGAATATAAAATCAAACTTTTTCTAAGGAAATGTATATGAAAATGATACTGGAGAACAAGCCTTGCTCTCCAATCGTACAAATCCTTAGAAAATATCCTGTTTTCAGCTGCTTGCCATTTTTTACATATTCGTTAATGTCAACCTTCTCTTTCCATTTCTGGATGCCATTCTGTCAAAGCTGATTGATTAAAGGTAGATGTGGTCACGTGACCCCCACTTGCAAAGAGCCTATTGGGTCACTATTCACTTCTTTTTCTCCTTAAAAAATTAAAAATTCGAAAAGGAATGCGTTTTAAGGTAAGTAGGATTCAAGCGTTTAGCTGCTGTTACAAGACTTCAGTTTTACCCACAAATAATTGAAAATGTGCGTACGTGACAAAAAAAAACATTGAAAATTGAGAAATAGAAAGCAAAACTCACCAGATACTGGAGTCAACAGTAGAATTTGTTCTCAGGAAAAGATTGATTAGATTCAACAATTGGATTTTCCAAAAAAGAGATGATATATATATAACGAAGTACAAATGATTCCTTTAAAAAGGTTTCTTATAAATACGGAATGACAATAATTTAAAGACTGTCAGATTTGCAACACCAGCATTTCATGAACTAGTAGTTCTTATTAAAAGGAAAATGTTGCAAGAATAATATGTTAAGTCAAGCTGAACTTTCAAGAGGGCCAAACCTTCCATTAATGGAAATGACTCCACATAACCAGCAAGGGATAATATTGTCAACTCAAGTTTGAAAACCAGGCCATTACCAATAATTGGTTTCCCAACCACTTGGTTTTTGTTTACAGCGTAACTTCCCAGCATGGAGCAGAAAATTCAATTGACTGCGTAAAGAACTTATCTAAGTGTATTTGAGCAAGAAAACAGTTCTCTTGTGGAGCGGTTCGGATAAAACTTCTTGAGCTTTTTATTCTTCTTAGTTTATTTCCACTGTTAAAGATCAAATGCAACCAATTATTGTTTTAAACTCAAATAGTCAAAAAATTGTAGTCAAAAGGTTTCCAAAAGATTTTTTTAAAAATGTCCTTATACTTTTCCAGAAACGAGGATTTCTCCGGACAAAAAAGTCCAGAATTTACTCGGGTTTCTTCGCAATTGTTTTGTATTTCGTAGGGAATTTAGGTTTGTGACATCACAAATGGCGGGCTTGCTTAGCGCGGCATAATTTGAATTAGCTAATTTCAACTAAGCGTGCAATTTTGTCCTTTTGTCTTTTTAAGTATGGTTAACTGTTGTGCAAATGGATGCAACAATTCGTCGGAGTCAATGGTAAGCTTTTTCGCTTTTCCCAAAGACAAAAAACTGAAGAAGGCTTCGGAAAACCAACTTAAACGAGCAGGTTTTAAGCCCGGGAATAGTGCACGCGTTTGCTCTTTACATTTCCAACTACAATGTTTTACTGATAATTTGGTACTCTTATCAAAATTGAATCGTCCTGATTAAATACCCAAAAGACTGCACCTCAGGCCAGATGCTGTGCCAGCTTTGTTTGATTACAAAGATGATCAACAAAAACCCACAAAACGCCCTGCTGATAGCAATAAAAGAGTAGCTATTTATCGTGCGGGAGAAATGACAAGAGAGGAGACGCGCTCCAATGGCAATAGAGATAAAACATAATGAGTGTGCCTAAATGGCAGTCACTTTCCTAGGAAAAAGAAAAAGAAAATAAAAAAAAAATCAGTCGTTGGCTAGATCATTTCGAATTATTTTGTTTCATCGTTTCTGCTTGTTTCACATCTCACGTACATGCCAAACTAAATGCAAGTAGGATCTGAGTTGAAACAAAGGCCTGAAGTACTTTGAAGCATTCCCAAGTAACATTGCAATTATTCAAAAAGAAAAAGGTTGTGTTCGAACCAGTGACGTCAGTGAATATAAATGAAAACTGCAGTGAGCCCTCTCACAGTGGTTTTATCATCACCAGCGAAATACGGAAATCAACATTCGATGTGACTAGGTCAAGGATAATGAAATATAAAAATGTAAACTTGTCAAGAAGAGTAAGCTGCTGTTACTTACATTAAATATCCTTGATATCATCCCAATAATCGTTTGTGATTTGCCTGTGCCAGGGGGCCCCTGTATCAGACATATTCTTGGCAAAGCAAACTCCCTGTAAACACAGTCAGTTATCATGTTGATGGCCTTCTCTTGAGATGAATTGAATTCCTTGAAACAGAAAATACGACAAAGTACATTATAGTGATGGGGGTCTGGTAGTGCATAATGATAGAGATATGAATTGTAATCTAAAACAATATTTAAGATTATTACTGCAGAGAAGTAAAATAGACGGATATTTGTTGTATGCTAACAAGACAAAATGGAAACAATGACGTCAGCAACCATCACATTCTATCTTAGGCCTTCTAAATATCTCACCTTTGGAGTTGCATTGCTGATACTTGTTATACTGGTACTGGACTCGCATTCAGTGCCAAAGTTGGCAGCTTTTCTGGGTCTCAAAATATCTCTTGCCAGCAGGTTTTTCTTCAATGACATGAGTCCACACCAACGCCTCAATGTTGAGAGAAGAGAAATGATTTGCGTAATGTCGACTTGAGCTTTTTCAGGCAGTGTGGCACTTGTCTGGGCAATCTTCACCGTAAAGGTTAATTTTGTAAGATTTTCTTCATTGGCATTTTCTGTTACAAATATAAATGTTCGGAAAAATTAACATTAGATATTGCAACTTTAAGTGCGATACAACGCAAGTTCGAAAACAGTTTGTCACTTCCTCTCACTGTTATGTAAAGTTTTTTTTTTGACTGCGAAAAAATGGTGAAACTGAAAGACGCAAATAAAACTCCTTTGAAGAGTTCTTTTGACAAATTTATAAATGGTAAAACATGGTACAATGGTCTGGCTCAACAGAATTTATGTCAGCCGATTCAAGAATAACCGCGGGATATCATTAGTTTTACTAATTTTGAAACAGGCATTTTTAATGAAATTATTACTAAAACTGATGCTCAATATTTGCACGAAGCATCGACATAGATTAACCCTTTCAATCTTAGTTGATTATCAACACCCAACTTCCCCTAACATAACACAAACAAAATAAAACATTTGGCTATGAGAAACTGAGAATTGATCAAACAAAGCAAACTACCGAAGATTAATAGTAAAATTCTCTTCAACTTGTCCAATGAGAAGTATAGGAACAAGTTGGGAGAATTTAATAATAAAACTGGGATTGAAAGGGTTAAACAAACGTGAAGACGCAACTGATGCCCACAAGCCCGACATGACTCCCTTGATATCTGAAAGCAAAGCGACGCACAGACTGTGCAGGTTTAGTTTAGCAAAACCAGGAAAGTTGGTCTCCTTTTTTTATTGTCATCGTTTATCAGGGAGTTTACAAAAATCTAAAGAAGTTAAGGGTGACTGGATAAAAAAATCTTCTACTTCAAAGATATGAATTATTTTCTAAAAATAATTTTGCAATCAATAACTAAACAATTTTAAAAACAAATATAACTATATATCACGTAATTATTGAATCCTTTTCCCATTTAATCATCAATGAATCAATCCAGTTTTGATCCGGTTTTATTCCCGTAAACGAGGGTAGCCGGATTTATCCCACTCTGCCAGCAATCTCTCCCACTCCCACTCTCTATCTCGCTTGATTCATTGCATCCTCCTTCTTCAAACCAACCCCCCTACTCTCCTTCTCCACCTGCCATCTCAATGTCTTCCTCGATCGTCCTTGCTTCCTCTTTCCCTTCATTTCAAACTCGAATGCCTTCCTCAAAACATGGCCATCAGCCCTCCTTAACAAATGCCCGTACAATCTCACTCCATTCGCCTTTGCCATCTGAACTACAGTTTCCTTCAATCCCAACATTTCCATTAGGTCTTCTGTCCTCCTCTCCACCAGTTTCACACCACAGATTTCTCTCACCATCGCTCTCTCGGTTCATCTCAAAATAGCCATCTAATTCTCTCTCAAACACTATGTTTCACTCCCATATAACATCGCTGCTCTCACACAATTCCGCTAAATCGTTCCTTTCATCTGCAGCGAGAACCTTTTTGGGTTCAGCAACTCTCTACATTCCTTAAACTTCACCCAACCAATTCTCGCTCTTGCAGTTACAGCTGCCTCACAACCACCACTTGCGTTCACTATATCTCCCAAATAGCAGCAACCTCTCGCCAACTCCCCTCTTCACTTAACACCTCCACTGGTCCCACAAATTCATTAACCTGATTGCTGCATCTTCCACACACAAAACCTCTCCCCAACCTCGCGGTCACTCTCTTTACTTTCGCACATCAACCAAGTATCCATTTCCAACATTCACACACAACACTGAATTTGCCATTAACTCGCTTCCCACAAATGCCACATGGATCTATTTTACTTACACTCTTTTCATCTTCTGCACCACTCACTAACACTTTTGTCTTCCTGAGGTTCACCTTCATCCCCTTGCTTTCAAATGCCTCCTTCCATTTCCAGAACTTCTCTCTCAGTCCCTCCATTGTGTCGCTCGTCAAAACCAAGTCGTCCGCATACAACATCTCACTCACTGAACCACTTCTCGCACTCTCAGTAACCACATCAACCACAATCGCAAAGGAATTGTGACAATGTAGATCCCTGGTGCACACCAACTTTCACCTCAAACTCTTCTGACAACTCTTACCCAACTCTAACTCTGGTTTTCGAACCGTTATACAGACTTATCACTGCTCTCACCATTACCTCTGGAACACCTCTCTCCCTTAGTGCCCACTCCACTACGTTTCACGAAACCCTGTCAAATGCCTTTTCTAAGTCAACAAAGCACATATACAACCTTTTCTCTTTTTCCAAATACTCCTCTTGCAGCCTTCTCAAAATAAACACTGTATTTATCGTTCCTTTGCCTGGCATAAAACCAAATTGCATCTCATTCACTAACTCTCTCAATTGGTCCTTCCACCAATTCTGCCTTAACATTCTGATCCCATTCATTTTCTTCGTTCATTATTCTTTCCACGTGCTCTTTCCATACCTTCCCTCTATCTTTCTCACTGAAATTCAGCCTACCCTCAATACCTCTTATGCATCTTTCTCCCTCAACATCTTTCTCATCTTTTTTCACAGACTTCACCAGCTTAAAGACCTTGTTCGGATGCTTACTCAGATCTCTCAGCTCCCTCTCAGCCACTTCCTTCATTGCTTTCGAGATCACAATCTTTAATATATGTTATCTTAATAAAATATATCTTATCGGACAATCTTCAAAGAAACATCTGCATTATCACTGACGTCAAATAAATTTGAGTAGTATCACAAACCTGAAGACACTTGCTTATTTGGAGCAAATCTTTGAGTGTCCACCTTCTCTAACAGACCAAACACCTCCCGCTGAACAGGCTCTCTCGTGGTCCCTTGATACCACAATGAAGTCACTACAACTAGGTCACTTTCCATAGGATACAGACCTTCCTTTGCTTCCCGAGCTCCAACCACACCAATGGAGCGGAAGCTAGAATATGCACCAGTACACTGATTCATGTTCTCAAGAGTAGTGGAAATAGTCTTCTTTGACAAAGATGGATCAGTATATTGCTGCTTTGCCTAGACCGTAAAACATGAAAATGCATGAGACCACTGCTAACTGGTACCTTGAACACTATGCTATAACCACTCTATACATATCATCATCTACACGCAAGCTATGAAAAACGACCCTACCAAGGTAATACAACTGCATTAACTTTGTCCGTTCTTAATTGCATTAAAGTAAACAGTAGTGATTCCAAGCGCAAGATTGCGAGGATTAGAGTAACAGTACAAACAGTGTGGAATATAGGAGGTGTACGTTATTTGAGAGAATTTCTGGCAAGTACTACTGCAGATTGTGCATCACCTTTCAAACAAGCTTACATCAAGTTGTCAAACGACTTTGTCAAAACATTCCATTCATACCAGATGAAAGAAGAAAAAAGACTCCCTCTAAATACGTAGAGCGCTTGCATTAAACAGATTAGTATATGTAATGCGTGCTCCCTTTGCATTAGATAAGATCAGATAAAATACAATTAGATTTAATTGGATAAGGTAAAATAAGATAAGAATGGAATAGATTAGGTAAGAAAGATAGATAATAGTAAAACTTATGGCATACTAACAAACAAAACCGTTTTAATTTGCTGCCGTGGAAATCAACAGATTAATCAAACAAACTAACCAAATAATAAGTCAATCAGCTAATTAGATATGGATGAAGTAAATAACATGGTTGAACGATACAGTACACATCCGATTAAAACTGAAAACTGAAAAGAAACGCAATGACCAAATTTTTCAATTTGATCTTCACTCTCATTTCTAGCAAACATTTTGCTTCATACCTCTTCCCATGTCTCTGCAAACACTAAAGGTTTGAAAATATCATGATATTGGTCAATGGAATCAAAACTATAAGGAATTCGCTGCATGTTGTATTTGCTTACAGGAAGCCCTTCTCCACAACTTCGTAGCCACCGGACCTGCCAACTGAGAACTTGGACAAGAAAAACCTCTTCAGTGAGTGGCGGTCTGTCAGACTCCATGATAGCAGGTGGTAGCTTGGGTGCTTTTGGAACAGTTTTGGCTGCAGCAGCGGTAGGTTCGCCTTGCTTTGGAGCAGAGCGCTTGCCTTTGGTTGCACGCTGCTCTGCAGTTGCTATCTGGTCTCCTCCTGATAGTTCACTAGGTTCCATGCTTTTTGAAACCTGTCGACTTTTAGCAAGAAAGTATCATCACATCTTTGTACTTTGCTATTCAGAGAAAGTAATTTGGACTCATAGCACTCAATTAAATACGACTAAAATTCATTGCACTAACAAAAGATATACTTCTTAGAGTATGCTTCTTGATCCCATTTACCAATCCAATCACTGCATTAAGCCCACAAGAGCTTTTGCCTTCTCAAAAGCAGGATACTAATCTGTCAGTGGATACACCATTAATTTTACCGGCGTCCTAAGACAGGGTCCACACTAAGAATAAGAAGTCAAATTCAGTTGTAATAGACTGTTATAAGTAGTGTAAAATACTCGTGAGAAGGAGTTAGAAGTTATACCTCCAATAATATACAAAGATAAGTTATAACTCCAATAATACACACTGTTGTAAGTAGTGTAAAATACTAGTGAGAGAGAATGAATAATATACAAAGGTAAGTAGTGTAAAACCTTCATAGGGAGGCTACAGCTGAACGAATTGAGTTCGTTGTCATTGTAGAAAATAGCAACTACAACAATCAATGCAAAAATGATCCAAAGAGACCTTGAACTTGAACATTTAATATGGATCGATAGACGAAAAATTTGATTACGAACATCAATGTATTTTTTATTAAATGGTATAGTAAACATCACCGTACAAAGTCCAACAAAACACTTGAACACACAAAAACATTGTATGTTTAAAAGGCTCAAGTTTAGATATAAATATTGAAATTAACAAGAAGCAAACTAATGCAAATCAACTTGTAACTGCGGCCACAAATATTACTACTGCTTACACTCACCAAAATCCTAAGGAACCTAATTTTATTACTTACCTTTTAGATTCAGATAGAGTTGAAACTTCGTTAAAACCACTGTAGCCTTCCATCTCACATTCAGTAATCACTTCACCATACAAAGGACTTTCTTTAATCGCCTCAAAAGGAGAAACGTCACATTTATCTAAAATATCGCTAATACGGTCTTTTCTTATTTCTTGCGAATCTATATTCATTTCAAACGATTTTTTGTGGGAGATTGGTAATGGATTTCCACCCTGATTAGATTGAAGGTCGTCCTCGATACTCTGCCAGACGCTACCAGTTAACATACTGTTAGACTCCTGACTCCAGTAAATCTCCTCTGCTTTATTGGCAAGCCAGTCTTCAGCTGAAGCATCGCTCGCCTCTTCGTTGCTCTCTTTTGAAACCTCTCTTTGTAAATAATAATCATCAGGAAATAACTGATTTCTCAGCTGTTTTTCTAACGTGGTGGTTTTGTTCTTTTCCTTCAGACTGGAAGACCAAGAAGTGTTATCGAAAACCTTTGAAGCACCAACTGCTTCTTCTATTTGGCGCTGAGCCTTTTCACTAGCACTTTTGATGGTTGGTAGTTTCTCGGCTGTACTCGAAAAAGACTTTTCAGTAAGAGTCTTAAATGGAAATGACTCATCATCTATTGAGCTTCTCCGTCTACTAGGACCTGCTGTCTGAGATTTCTCACAATTCACAGTAATGGGAATCTGTTTGTTTCTATCATCGAGATCGTCACTAGAAGGAAAATGATCTTCTCTATTGTTATTTTTATCTTCTTCACTTTTTTTAAGTGCTTTAACTTGCCTAAGTGGAACAGAATCTTCACTAGAATCACTGTCACTGGGATCTATAACGTGTTTATTCCTCTTCTTTTTGATGTTGTTCAACAAAGAAGAATCTTCACAATATTCATCTCCCTCAAATTCTCTTGTTCTTTTCTTCTGTCTAGCAAATTTACTTGGTGTTAATGGCGATAGTTCAAAGTCAAAGGAGTCAGTATCCACTGTGAACGTTTGGATAGGTGGACTGAACTTTTTTACCATCTCAGCGATTTGAGATGTTTCAGAAGAAACTGATCCACTGTCTGATTGACAAAGACTTTCATCATTTCTCGAGCTACGACTTGTATGATTAGAGTTGACATCGGACTCTAAAATATGTTTAGTCTTTTTCTTTTTGCAACTGTTTGTCTCCGGATTATCATCGCTATCCTCATCTTCTATAAATTTCCTTGTTCTCTTTATATTTCTAGCTGATTTACTTAGCGTTACTGGAGATGGGTCAGGCGAAAAATCACTATCGTCTGTAGTAGTTAAAATCACTAGATCTATTTCCTTTGATTCGTTTTTAGGTTGCACTTGCTCGTTTGGAGCTCCTGAACTACTTGTATAACTTGGATTATAAATAAGTGGTTCGGTTTTAAGTGAAAGATTTCTATCAATTTTGTCTTTAGAGTTAAAATAGTGAGAAAACGTTTCGTCCGATATGCTATAACTAGACTCAATTTTGAGAAATCTTTCGGCACCATCATCAACAGTTACATTGTCAATCTGATTGGATAAGGAGTTCTGTATTTCTTTTGTGGAAACGTACTTCCGACTGGTAGCAGAACTCTCATCCTCGTCCTTTTGATAAACATTTTTCAAATCTGCAATAATCTTCGAATATTTATAGCGCTTTTTGTTAGAAGTTTCCTTTTTGGAGGCTGAAGATGTAACAGGAGTTAAAGTTTCAGGATTCATATCATTGTACTTTTCTTTTCTATCAGACAATTCATCTTCATCGGAAACAAGAATTGCGCTTGATAATGTACTTCCTAAAATGAAAGTGTTCAAAATCAATACAAGTGCTAATGAGATTTAGTAAACTAAAACTGAAAATTCTGGCACGAATGAGCCTGTTTCTACTGTAAAATACGGTTTAAAACACTAAGCTTTCGGTATCGACGGCTTCATCAGATCGTCAAATTTAGAAAAAGTAAAGCCACTATCTACCGTAAAAACGGCAATCTGATTGGTAAAGGTAATCGCTATGTATCACATGCTGATAGTATCTGCGTGATGTAAAGAAATTATGAAATATGGCGTCCCTTTTTGCTTTCTAGGCAGGCATGGATGGCGCAGTTTTTAAGATTTCCACCTTCTAACAAAAGCTTTCTAAAACCAATTCCAGTTCTGCCGATATTTGAATCCTTGTTTGACTTCCTTTCTTTCTGCCTAGGTTAACACACCTATTTACTCTTGTCTATATCTACCCTGGAAAATAAGTACCTGTATCTACTAGGAGGTAAACGGCATGTAATGGATAGTTTTACGTCCAGGGGGGGATCAAACACTATCATCCATTTAACAGCTTTTTACCCTTCCCTTCCCCTATCCTGGTAAATGAGTACCTGTGTCTACTAGAAGGGCTAACGTGCATGCGGTGGATAACGTTCCTTCAAGGGAGGTCAAAGACTATCATCCATTTAACAAAACAGGAATCACATAATGACATATACGCACCGGCTTCATGGGCAAACATCCGTGTAAAGGATCTAGCTAGCTTTTCCCCCGTTTGAGACGTTTTTGAAAACGAGTTAACCTTTTTAATCCCCGTCAATTCTCAACACCTAACATATCCTAACATAAATATAACAAAAAGATATTTGGTTATGAAAAATTACTGAAAAACTACTGAAGGCCAAAAGTAAAACTCTCTCAAACTTAATTAATGAAAGGTAAGGGCTAAGGTTGGGAGAATTTACCAATACAACTGGGACTGAAAGGGTTAAATGGTCTATACACTAAAAAACTTGACAGTGTCTTTCGAAGAATAGTCACTGATGTATCATCATCAGAATTAGTTTCTTGAATAAATTTACTAACCGTTAATCTAAAACGTATCTTTAATATCGATTCTTCTTTAAAGAATCTTAATAAATCAATTAGAATACTCACTCTCAATTTCTATTGTCAGTCGATAACACATGTAAATTCACATTGTAAATGTTAATTTGTGTTCAACCGTTACTGTTCAGGGGCTTTACGAGAACTGAATCGCATACAATGATGCTCCTCATTAGGGATTAACAAGTCAACACTAGACAAAACAAGTCTGTTCTATAACATACAGTTATCAACCGTTGTACAACACGTAATTAATTTAAAAATAATACAAACTGAAATTACTTCAAAGAAGTAACCCAGATGTAACTCAGTCAATTTTGTGTAAAAATGTTCATGATATATACCAAAATTTAAGTTGAACTAAATAAAATGATAACTGATAGTTCTTTCAATTGTTTTAATTGGAGTGAATCGAAGGAGGACTTTTTTGGGCCATCCGATACATTTTCCAATTGTAAATAATCAGATACTTATAAGGCTGCCATGTGATTTATAATTATACAACCATCTATTCTATCCCACTCTAACATCCAACTAACCTGGACTCTTTAGCATCAATTTTTCCACAGTTTTTTTAGCGTCTTTATGCAAGTAGTCGGTCAATTTTACGGTTAATGATTGCCTGAACAACAACCCCTTGTCCACAGCAGACCTTAAAACCGAAACAAGTCAAAAAGAAAAGATGAGGAGTAATAGATTACACAGTAGTAAGATGGGCAAAATAAACAGATTAAAGAAAAAAAACAATCAAAGGAACAATTTTTAAATTGTATGATAAATGCACTTCCTCTACGAACAATATAATCGGTAAGTTAGAAATTCAACACGTGGCGAATTTCTAAAGATTAAAAAGATTTTTAAGTTAGTATCCTTCCTTTTGTATATCAGCAAAGTCTTCATTAAGACTAATCCAACAATGTTTGGACCAAGTGTTTTATTCCAGCTTGTCAATAACGTAGCTCGGTTCTTTTTTTATGCTCTAAAATAGTTGCGCTTCTTACATCATCATCTCATTGTTAAGAAAGAAAATAAGAATTTGTATTCCGTGCTTTCATTGCCTTTTGAAAACCCGGGCGATCGTTTGTGAGAATTCAATAACTGATCAGCTCGGAAATTCAAAGAAACTGGGCCAAGATTTTCACCAGGCTTTGAAAACACGGAGTACATGTTCTATTTCCAGTAAAACTACGAAGGTTCTCAAGGAAAAAGTTAATGATATCAACCAGGGGAAGCTCTCCAAAGAAATCTGTGGTAAACTTTCTTTCCTGGGCCCAGTTGTTCAAAGGCTGGTTCAATTTAACCCGGGGTTAAGCAAAGATTCAAACATGAATTTCTTCTTTAAGAAAAGGTAAACAGTTCCTTATAAATACTGTTTGGTTTTTTTCTCGGAAAAGTCTTGTTAATCTCAAAATTACAGCTAAAATCTCCCCTTGTAAGATTGGAAACAAAATCGTGGGTTATTCATTTTACCCTGGGTTAGTGCTAATTAATCGGCTTTTGAACAACTGGACACAGAAGGAAAACAAGGGTTAACCAAAGCGGATTGTAGATTTAGATATATTTGTACCATAATTTGTATATTATTTACAGTGATAGGTAAAAAAAATGATTTAAATGAAAAAGGTACATGCTCCCTGAATTAACTAAAAAGCTAAAAGTGTCAAGGAGCCAATTTACGAAAATACTTACACACTAAATTCGATTATGCTGGAGGTACTAAATTGCTAAATACTTAGAAATTTTGTACAAATACACAGACAAAGACACACACATTTATTTAACCCCACAAACTGGGACTAAAAAAATAAAAATTTTAACATCGCACGGTTTACCTGTCATACTCACATCAAACTAGCTTAAAAACTGTATCACAAAAAGACTCACTTGTAAACATGCGTTTTATGACATTTATCTTTAGCAGGTGACTTTTTCTCTTTTTTCTTAATTTTTGTTGTTCTTGCTTCTTTTTCATACGAGCTTCCAAGTGAACTAGTAGACGGTGAATGGCTTAAGTTGTGAGATGCATTACTGGAAGATGACCAATTGTCTGTTGATTTTCTTGCAGTTGGGGTAGCTGTCGATTTTTTCGACCTATTGCAATTAACTTTATTCTGTACTGAGTGTTCTAATTTCCCGTGCAAGCCCGTCTGGTTAGCAACTGCATTCGCCATATCAGATGATATTTCCTGGGTAGCTTGATCAAATGGTTTGTTGACCTCTCTAGAAAATGATCCTGCAGAAATTTTTGACAACGCATCCGATATACTCAAGCTTCCACCTTGTTCTTGTTTAATATAGAGGGCGCATTCACTTTCACTGACTTTCTCTGAGGTGTCTTGACTGGATGATCTTTTCAATGTCCTTCTCATCTCTGAAGCAGTTGCAGTTACATCCGTGTTAGTAGCATCTGATGCGATAATGTCTTTCACAAGGCAACCTCTAGAGATCGAGTCGAGGGACCGAAGGTTAGAGCTAACTGAGTTTCCTAGCTTCTTGGCAACTTCGTCACCCAGTTTGTCTGTCATGTTTGGCCTGTTGTTGTAACCATTCTCCCATGAACCAGTGGACGCGTTATCATCCGTCTGTATCCATCTGGAATACAAAACATTGTCTTAAAAGTTAACCTCCCACAAACAATGGTTTAAGTTCCAAATTATCTTAAACAAAAGTTTTTTTATAAACATTTTACGAATAAGTATAATATATGCAATGCTGGGTTGTGTTTTTACAGAAACAGTTTTAAAAATTGATAATTTGGATACTGTAGTAAAAAAAATAGAAAAAGCATCAATATTCAAGTAGAGTTTTTGACATTGAACACGGAACCATGCAACATGTATTTACTATAACAGGTGGGATGGCCCAAGTATGCATACAGTATCACAGTCAGCTTTTTACCTGGTGCAAGAGGCAGAATCCAGTACACCTTCTTCAAGACATTGATCCTAAAAGAAAAATATATATACTTTAGCAATAAAATAAAAAAAGAACCAAGCACAAGTTTCCACACTAGAAAACATTTTGAAAATTCTACTATTGTTTCAAAAGTGGTTTTCGTAATCAGAAAATATTATGTGTTTAATATCGGCTGTACACAATATCTGTACCACCAACTCCCTTCCAACTAAGATTCAAATACTTTGCTTACCGTGTTGTTCAAAATTGATTAACAATCTTGTAACCCGGAATGGATTTTTAACCCATCTTCTTCTATGCAGCCTTGAGTAGTGTATGTAAGATATACATTTTTCCTCTAGAAAATCTGAGCATCATTTTAAAACAGCTGTAATCTTTTCCGTCTAAAACGGCCACTGCCGCTGTAGGTTTTTTTAAACTAGGCTTAATTTAACCTACCTCTGAGTAACCAGCCCACCATCTGCAGATTCTATGTGTTTTTTCTCTTGAACAAGTTACTAAACGCACTACGATTTTAGTTAATTAAAAAGCGCAAATCGTTCAACAAAAAGAAACATGTTTGAAACCTTCTTTAAAAAAAAACAAAACGCTTTTGTGCATGCTTACTTTTAAATATATTTTAATGGTATTTTGAAGCTGTTCATTCAGTTTTTCATTGACAGTTGTACTGTGGCTGGGATTCAGTTGTAATGAATGTCTCAACTTCTTGAGCTCTCTTTGTTGGGGACACTTCACTTTACCTAAAATGTGCACCATCAGCTTCCGAACCAGGATGATAAGGGCTACATTCTATGGAATTAAAAGTATGAAAACGTTTTGCCTGTAGGTAAAATACATTCTCATTAGAAAATGTTTCACTTATTCCTAGAGCTCTAAATACAAAGAGAAAGAGCTTGAAAAACCATATAAAAACAATTTAAAACTTTAAAACATAAACAACGCTTGTTACCTTCGTTACTCCAGTTTAGCACTTGGCGCAACTATCAGGTCTGATGATCACGTAAAGCGTGAAACTGCAGCAGCGAAACTTAACTAGAGACTTCAATGCTTAAAGCCTTTTATCTTGTATCATATGGTTGTAACCAATGAAAACTATATACCTTGTATAACCTAAAGTAGGTAAGGAAAGCCTAACTTTTGAACCTTGTGTACAACAGCGTTATATCAAGGCCACATTTTATGTTGAACTGCAAAAAAAAGGTTGGAGAAATCTTCTCCTCTCGACAAAGCAATGAATCAAACCCAGGACCATGAGGCTAGAGACCTGACCAACTGTAATTACTGCATCGCTATTAGACAAATATTCAAACATCATCAGGGCCAGGGGTCAAACCTAGACCCATGTTACTAGAATTGTTATAACTGTACTAACTATGTTGCAATTAGATAAAGTTTGATGATAAAAAAGGTTACATAAATATTCAAATATGGGAAGATATAGGGACCAATCCTAGAATTAGTTGCTAGAGTTGTTAATAACTGAACTAATTATGTCGCAATTAAACAAGGTTTGGTGATAAAGAAGGTTGCACAAATATTCAAATCTGGGATGATCCAGGGATCAATACTAGAATTAGTTTCTAGAGTTGTTAATAACTGGAGTAATTATGCCACAATTAGGCAATGTTTGGTGATAAAGAACGTTACAAAAATATTCAAATCTGGGAAGATCCATTTCTTAAACTTTAAAAATGTCGCTAGAGTTAATATTAACTGTACTTAGCATGCCGATATTAAACAATGTTAGGTGATAAAGAAGGTTACACAAATTGTCAAATATCGGGAGGGCCATGTCACTAGACATATATATATATATATATATATATATATCATTATGTGTGTGTGCGTGTTGTTGCAGTTCAATGGAATAGAATAAAGAATAAATACACTCGTACGAAAAATTGAACATTCCACTGAATAACATACTAAACAACTTTCCAATGAACAACATACACATATATATTTCGAAATACGAAACAAATTTTTGTGGAATAACCGATATTTATTGATAAATTGTAAGTCCTTTTGGTGGGAAAATTGGCATGACAAAGGACTCAATAAGATAAGCAACATTTTGAAACCGGACGGAGCTTTCATACAGTAAAATTGATCATTTGTCCTAAATATCGCTTGCTGATGCTACACCAAACGATTGGAAAAAAATACTTAAGTCTACTACCAGCATTCATGAACTAGTAACTATGAAACACGTAGGAAACAACAACGTTACAATAGGACAATCATCGGTACAGATTGAAAAGGCGACGCACAGAGATATTTACAACATCTTTAGAGAAAAAGTTGCTATTTCACAAACTGTAGAAAATAAGATAAGAAAATGCTTCTCGATTGAAATAAACACATCTTTAATATATAGTTTACCTTTTAAAGTAACAAAAAGTACCTTACTTCAATATTTTTAATATAATCTAATACATGGTTATTACCCGACAAACGAATATTTATATAGAATAAAAATAAAGGAAACGGAATTGTGCATCTAAACAGACCATGCCACTATTAGATCATTTATGGTGACAAAGAAGGTTGCAAAATTAATTCAATATCGACAAAGCCAGGGATCAAATCTCGAATCATGTCGCTAAGTTGGTATTAACTAAACAGACTATGCCACTATTAGATCATTTATGATGACAAGAAGGTTTCACAATTATTTCATTATCGACAAACCAGGGATAAAAACTTAAAATCATGTCGCTAGAGTTGTTATTAACTAAACAGATCATGCCACTATTAAATCATTTATGGTGATAAAGATGGTTGCACAACTATTTCAATATCGGCAAAGCAAGGGATCAAATTTCGAATCATGTCGCTAGATTTGTATTAACTAAACAGACCATGCCACTACTAGATAATTTTAGGTGATAAAAATAGTTGCACTATTAATATTCTAATATCGGCAAAGCCAAAGATCAAACCTAGAATCATGTCGCTAGAGTTATTATTAACTAAACAGACCATGCCACTATTTGATCATTTATGGTGATAAAGAAGTTTGCACAAATATTCCAACATCGACAAAGCCAAGGATTAAGTTTTGAACTATATCGTTAGAGTTGCTATTAACTATACTAACCATGCAGGTATTAGACAATGATAGTAGATTAACTATACTAACCATGCAGATATTAGACAACGATAGTAGATTAACTATGCTAACCATACAGGTATTAGACAATGATAGTAGATTAACTATACTAACCATGCAGGTATTAGACAACGATAAAAGATTAACTATACTAACCATGCAGATATTAGACAATGATAGATTAAATATACTAACCATGCAGATATTAGACAATGATAGTAGATTAACTATGCTAACCATACAGGTATTAGACAATGATAGTAGATAAACTATACTAACCATGCAGGTATTAGACAATGATAGATTAACTATACTAACCATGCAGGTATTAGACAATGATAGATTAACTATACTAACCATGCAGGTATTAGACAATGATAGTAGATTAACTATACTAACCATGCAGATATTAGACAACG
>JAOTRI020123770.1:0-11929 GCA_028564885.2 Zoanthus sanctaehelenae
GTCATGGTCATGGTCATGGTCATGGTCATGGTCATGGTCATGGTCATGGTCATGGTCATGGTCATGGTCATGGTCATGGTCATGGTCATGGTCATGGTCATGGTCATGGTCATGGTCATTGTCATTGTCATTGTTCTATCGGGTTTAATGCGTCAATTACTTTACTAACAACATTTCGTGACATTCTCATGTCAGTTTCATAACTACTGCATGATTTAATAGTATGATAGCTAACTCACTTGTATCTATTGACTCCATATTCTAGTATTACTAGCTCAAGATGAAAAATACTTTTTCTTTATAATGGCAGGAATTTGGTCTTGTTCTTTAAAACTCATCAGTGCAACAATATTTAATACTTAAAGCCAAAATTCCATGGCTTATCTCATTTTGACCTGCTCTTTCAATTTAATTCAGCCGTTTTAATCGCGGTCTGTTTAACCGAGCCAATTAAGAGTGACAAAGGTCTATTGCACTTCTCTCATTTAATCGATCGATCAATCGGCATGGCTAAGAAACGTTTTTTAGAAAATGTTACATCGATTTTAAAAAAATGTTAGGGGAGGGGATAAAATAACGAGAGGTGCTAATCTATGACACTTCTTGTCTGATCAAAAAATAAATCGTGTGATTGTTTTACAGATGAGCTCAAGTGTCATTCTAATCCGTGTCAAAATGGAGGCACGTGCTTTGAGAACAGCGGCGGTTTTACATGTACATGTCTCGCCGGCTTTAGAGGAACCAACTGCGCAGGTCAGAATAGATCATTTTAGAATTCCTGAATACTACTAGATATAACCAACAAGCCGACATGTACTGCTTGCACTTAGCCTCAATTTAGAGCTAAATATTTGAAAATTTCAATGACTTTATGACACTGCTCCGGTTGTATAATTTGTTACTCTTCTTTGTGACTTATAGGCAATTTATACAATTTGAAATCAAAATTTTTAAATATTCAACAAAAGAGCGTAAGGAAGAGTAACGAGACGGAAGTATAATCAGTCTATACAAGCTATACTGAGCAGTTTTATCAAATTCTTTCATAGCTTCAACAAAAACGCTGTCTAAACGACGAACTTATGGAGTATTCGCAAGTCCGTGATACTTTTTTTTCAGTAAAAATTTAAAAAAATTTTTGCTTCATTATAGGTCCTTGAGGTTTAGCATGAGAAACCTGGGCCCTCGTTTTTTGTATCTAGCGGTACTGATTGAGGACTCGAAACTGGAATATTTAAATCAGATGATCTTATTTTGGTAAACTGTACAAGATATTAATTGCACACGTTTCATTCAATACGCCTTAAAACTAATCATCAGCTAATTAATCTAACCTTTGGCTTCCTTACGAAAATTCGTTTAGATAAAGCTGCGCTTCTGATCAATTACTGTTAACTATCGCCTACAAGGATCTTCCTTCCCCCGTGTACCTCTAAAGATAGCGCGCAAAATAGAAAAAAATGGCAGAGATTTATAGCCTTAGTTGTTCAGTATAAAAATTGCACGTTGCAATATACCGAGCTGACACTGATTGGTCTAATGACGATGTGAACGTCGTACACAAGGTTTGATAATCTTAGTCTTCATGGCTGAAGCTTTTATACCTCTTTCGTTTCAAGAATCTCGTGCAAAGTTTCAAAAAAAATAGTCAACAACCTAATTTCACTTTCGCCATATTTGCTTCCGTTCTCTATCAAACACTCTACTCTTGAATAAATATACTCGTAAGAAAAATTGGTATATGCCCCGAGCGGAAATAGAACCCACGTCTCCCTGTATTCTTGTCAAGAATTCTAACCACTACACCATCAGAGACCATCATGCACGCTGGCAAAGTAGCAGTTTCATGAATAGTTAAGCTGGTTAGTGCGGATCCCCGGGACCGATATTTTCTTGAGTGAAATGGAAATGCCCCAAACACCACTGTGAAGTATTTCTACTCGATAGAAGTACAAATGTTCCACTGAACAACATACATACATATATAATAATTTGAGTTCGTAAGTCTAATTGTGCAACAAAATATAAGCCACCCCATTCTACATTTATAGATGCAAACCGTACTTTTTTTTAATATAATTATTTCAGCTTCGTTGTTAGCTTTGTTTTTAAATTTGTTCTTTTAAAATAATAAAAATTGTATTTTTAGGACATTTTTCAAACATTTAAATTATGAAACATTAAACCGATTCCTTTTACGGAACTTTATATACTTTGTTTTAAAACAGTTTTTATTCCAGTGGTTAGCCCTCTCGTTTATCAGCTTTCATTAAGTAACATTTAAGTAACATATCGAACTCCAGAGACAATGTTACATCATATTTCCAAACACTGAGAATCGCAGCGGAGTATTTTTAATAAAATTCTTGGTGTTTGGAAACCTGATAAGACACGGTTTCGAGCGCTGGATATAACTTCAGTTCAATCGAAACTAAAACTAAGGAGTTAGCAAAGAAACTGAACTCGTAAAAATATATGGCAAGAGAGATAAAATTTCTCAACTATGGCCACGGTTATGATTTCTTTTGCTTTAAATTTGTGAATCGTTAGAGACAGTAAGCAACGAGTCATTTTTTCACAACGGAGATTTTTTTTCCGTAAGTGGACTGGATGAAGAGTGGCTTTTTGGGTGAGACTGGAATTGTTCCTTTAACTGAGTATTACAACAAGTGTAAAAATGAGCGAAATTGAATCTTAGTCGTACGAAAACTTCAACTTGTAAAATTGACTACACGTAGGATTTGAAATCAGCAAAGTAATTGGTTGTACCGAGATCTGATGCAGTGCAGTGCAAATGCGATATTAACGCATAGATTTGTATCTACTAAGAGCTTTTTTTGTAAGAACCATTAAATTTTTTCTTGGCTCAAGCGTTCCTTTTACTTCAGCCTAAAATTGTTTTTATTTCTAGCAGTTCAAATGGAAGGAAAAACATAACAGAAACAATCAAGGCATTGGAAAATTGTCGCTTTGCATTTTTTAAATAATTGTGAAACACCGTAAGACTTCTTGTGTTTTGTATCAGTTGTGTTGCTAAGTTATTTTATGAGTTTAGTAAAGTCTCTCAGTAAAACACTTTCATAGATATTCGGAGCCTCAGCCTGATTGTTCTAAAACATCTCTTAAATTTTGGCCAATTTGAACCTCGTTGTTCTTAAAATATTGTTCTTATAAAAAAAGGAACATGTCTGCTTTAACTGGGAAGGAAGGAAGAGGTTTGTAACTAAAAAAGGAAGCGTAACCCGATGAAAGAAATAGTAAAATCAATTAAAACCTTCATTTCATACTTTTCTGAAAAGAGTTAAGTAAACGAAAAGTAATTTGTGAACCAAACAAATGGAAGATGTGTGATAGCCTACATCAACATCCCCGTCCAAGTTTGGATTCTGTCCTGTTTAGAATTATAAGATCAGACAACAACTGGGTTGTTGGGTATCAGTAAAAGATATCTTTGCTTGTTTTTTTTTTTATCAGAGCGGGACCGCTGTCATCCCAACCCGTGCCGTAATGGAGGTCAATGTTCTCTTGAAGCTGACGATTTCACGTGTAACTGCATGCAGGGTTGGACTGGAATCCACTGTGAAGGTCAGTCATACCCCTGCATATCTAACGTACGATTGTATTATAACAATTGCCTTCAGCCAGGGACTATTTGATAATTTTTTGGTCGCAAATACCATTGTATTTATGGACACTTGCAGGTTTTGGATCTATTCCAGGGTAAAAATACACTTTGGAGTTTTAGGACTTTGATCAGTTTTTCAAATAAACACTTATTCCAGGTAATCCATATATTCTTAGATGTGCGCCGTAATTTTTACCTCTGTTCAGCGGACTTAAAATTATGTCTTTTTAAAGTAAGCACTTCAACTGGCTGTTCGCCATTTTTGATGCTGATGCTAATGCTTCATGTTAGTGCGTGCACGTGTTTCGTCACTATTTAACAATTAGACCTCGAATGGCAAAATTAAATATAAATATATACTAACTTGGAGATACTAAACGAGTGAATTTTTCAATTTACAACTCTCGTTTTTATCCGTAAAAGAAATCTATAAAAAAGTAGCAGTATTTCTGTTATCTAGTCCTTGTAACTTACCATTGAATAGTTTCATTCCATATACTTAGTAGCTTTTTTGTCTTTTCGGGTATTGAGCTATCTAGAAGTTCAATTGTAAATAATCATTTGACACTTCCATAAAACGCGAAGGAGCCGCCATTGTTTTCGCAAACTCGTCACCTCGGACTATTACGGGTAGGGATAAAATTAGATGCGGATGGTGGATGGCGGATGAGGATGGCGGATGGCGGATACGGATGGCGGATGCAGATAGCGGATAGAAAAAGGCGTATAAAAAATAAAACGTGGATAGAAAAAGGCGTATGAAAGATAAAACGCGGATAGAAAAACACGGATGAAAGATAAAACGCGGGTAGAAAAAGGAGTATGAAAGATAAAACGCGGATAGAAAAACACGAATGAAAGATAAAACGCCGATAGAAAAACACGGATGAAAGATAAAACGAGGATAGAAAATCACGGATAAAAGATAAAACAAGGATAAAAAACGCGGATGAAAGATAAAACACTTGAAAATTCACAAAACCACAATACTGTGAATAACGTTATCCAACAATTGTCCAACCCCTAATTTAATCAGTTGCATAAAATTTTTCACTGTAACTATCTTGCTAATGTAAATCATGGCTTTATGCATACGCATAGTCGTTTGCAATTGAAATACTAGATAAGAACTAATCTAATTCTGAATACTGTACCTTCCAGCAAGTGAGTAAAACAATTCAACTTCTACAATATTTATTGTATTAATCTTTATTGAATTTGCGTCGTGGGAATTAATTATTTATATTCATGTTAATTCAGTCTTTCATCCGAGTCGTATAACTGGCAGGTATTTGGGTGATTTAGCTTCAACCTTGTTTGAGAAAGCAGCAGTTAGATCTTGACTCAATTCATGTAAAACATAACTTTAATCGGTCATCGCATTGGTTTTTTTAGTGCGACCAAGTAATTTCTGTGATGGAAAATTTTTTCCTAGCGGAAAAACACCAAAACAGCCGTGCAGGATAACTCTGGAAAAGTCGGTTGCAAACAATAGACTGCTGTCATCACTTGCCACCTGAATGAAAACCAGAACTCTTTTTCACAGCGGGTAATTAAGGTAAAGATTGACAAAGTTCTGGAAGTGCAACCGCAAAACAAATTTTCACAGGAAAAACACTCTGGAAAAGTATGCGAATTTCCTAAGTGCGACCCGGGCCTTATTAAATCAAGTTTGCGGGATTTGTCGCATATGGACTCGAAAGACAACAATCAGAAGTGAATTGTTTCTAAATTGTTTCTAAATTGTTTACTAAATACAAAATGTTTGATCGAGCTGTATATTAGTGTTAATTGTGTCATTGTTTCTCTCATCCGCGTTTTTCTATCCGCGTTTTATCTTTCATCCACGTTTTTCTATCCGCCATCCACATCCGTGTTTTATCCCTACCCGGACTGTCGCTAATAGCCCGAGGTTAGGGAGCCAATCAGATTGCGCTTTTTGCTTTGAACTTTATTGAATTTGTTGCACGTACAAAATAACATCAGCAACTGGAGAAGAAAACAGGACACTGTCCCAATTGATATTAAACCCAACGTTGGTTACTTATCCATGAAAGATGTCTTCCCGTTTTGTTCCAGTTTCTAAAGTAGAAATTCAAATAACTGAAAAAGAAGGCCTGTATACTCTTTTTAATACTAATACGGCAGCAAAATTTGATGTTTGGTGTTTTTATTGTTAATTTTTGTTCGCATAATACCAACATTTAATAGAAATAATAATAAAATATAATAGATAAATATAAAAACAAAATGTTTGAAACAGTTAGGGTAGCTTCAGAAGTTGGATGGACGCAACAGCCGCCTGCCACCAGGGGGGCTAGGGAGTGTATTTTAAGTGTCCTATCTTTAGCAGTTACCTCGCTTCCGATTCTTTTTTGGCCTTAGCGTTGAAGGTTCTTGTTTTCTTTTCAGACGAAGACCGATGTCAACCAAACCCTTGCCAGCATGGAGGTGTGTGTCTGTCCAAGGGTGCGACGTACGAGTGTCACTGTCCTGTTCACTGGACTGGTACCGATTGCGAAAGTAAGAGTGTTATTAAAATACTTTCTTACAGTTGCCATTTGTGTAAAAGATTTTATAACCACCATGAGTGAATGCGGTCTAGCTAAACGTAAACAGTCAATTTGCATTACGGGCTTTTTATTGTATAAAATTATATGTTTAGACCATAGGTGTAAGGTTGTAGATCTTTACTTGTTACAAGTTACTCATTGACCAGTATCTTCTAACGTCTAACGTAGTAAGGCCAAAGTGTGTCAATGTAAGTGTCTCTTGCTTGTCATACAGCTCTTATAGTTTTTACTTCAGGCGAAATTATTTTCATTATTTGATCATTTATATTGTTAAGTGCCTACGTTTATGTTGTTCGCAGCTTAATGTGAAATTAATATGTTGGTTATAGGCCAAGGAGCTCTCGTTTTTGAATCAGGGCCAACTTCGTGTGCTTCAACTACATTTGGCTGCTGTCCTGATGGCAAAACACCCTCGACAGGGCCGCATCAGGCTGGATGTCCAGGTATGAAAGTCCGAAGTTAAAAATCATAATGGGGAGGGCGGTTGTTAAAAAACACACACAGCAAATGAGACTAAACAGCTGGCTGATAGCAAAGAGCAGCTGTGGCAGTTGCAATTGCAATAGTAACAGTAATAGCAACAATAATGATAACAACAAAAGCGATAACAACAACCATAATAATAACAATAACAATTGCAATAGAAACTTCAATAATAGCAATAGTAACAACAGAAGCTATAACAACAGCAATAGCAACAACATTAGCAGTAGCAATGGCAATAGCAACAGCAGTGGCAATAGCAATGGCAATAGCAACAGCAATGGCAATAGCAATGGCAACAGCAACATCAAATAGTAATGGCAGTATCACAAAACTATCAGCCCGGCTCTAGATTAACGTTTTTCTCAAAAGAGGAAGAAAAAGACTGGCTTTTGGTTTAACTTTCGTCAAGAAGAAGATCTACTCATTTGAATATGTTGGAGCTAATGCTGTACAGTCTCCTCAAATTACTTTAGTCCGGCAAGTAATGGACCGCAAACCACCTGCAAAGTTGACTTGCACCTTACCAACTAAGAAATAAACCAGATGGCAATAAAATCGTTCACTTCAAACTTGTAAGCAAGTAATCTTTGACATAATTTTGTACGAATAACTTGTATTTGGTGGTGTATTTTATAGCCGAGTCAATTTGTTTGGAACCGAAAACAAAACTTGAAAATTACCGTGCGAAAGTTGTCAAAGACACTTGTTAAGTAGAACTAGTTTGATACAGATACTGAAACTTTTCAAGTAGCTCGTACATTTTTAAAACATTTGTTTTTTTTGCAACAGCCTTGCCAAGGTACAGATGAAAAAGGCGGAAGGAGAAGAATCATCTTCAGTTCATTTGGGATATTAATTCAATTTCAGAAGACAGAAGAATAGGCATTATGACTGATGGTGATTGCCAAAACAGCCAACTGAATAAAAGTATAAATATATTATATATATACAGTTGGGCTCGTACCCAGTTTATCTTTGTTGAACAAGTGGTGAAATTCTTACGCGTCACAAATAGATTGCTACACTTTTGTAAAGTTGTTACTTTGTTTAAAAGCTTAACATTTTTAATCGAAAATTATTTTCTATTGTGAAAAGAATTGTTGCATTGTCAAAGAAATATGCACGAATGATTTTTTTTCTATAGAAAATGAGAAAAGAGATATCGGTAGATCATTTGACCTTTAAAATTATGGTAGTGCATAAGCCTTCAACCGGTCTGTTTTTTCATTTGAAACGAAAGCGACCGCAAAAAGGTGTTTGGATCGCAGGGCAAAAGCTTTATAGTGAAGTAAATTTCTCTCGAGTCTAAATTGGATTTATAAAGTTGAGTAAACGTTTCTAAAAGCGCAATAGCCGACATTAATTTAGACTTTTCCCGAGTTCGGATGAGTTCAGTTTAGTTTAGTTTACAAATCCTATCTTAGAAGAGATTTACTTTTACTAAACTGCTCAAACTTTTACAAAGAAAAAACATTCAAATCTTAACTCATCATAACTCATTAATAGGTTGCCACTTTTAGTCTAAAAACTGACGATTTGTAAAGAAAATCGAACCATAAAAACAGAACAATAGGAAATGGAAATTGAGGCGTCTTGTTTAGTTCCAATTATGATTATTATTTATATTTATAACTTTTAAGTTTGAGTGTTTTTCAAGCAAAGACTTTGTGTTTCCGGAAGTAGTTAATTCAAGTGCAACTGTACAATTGTTTTAGCAGTTTAGTAGTCATTGATTAGAATGATGTTGCAAAACTTTCTGGAAACCATAAAACTTTAGTGTCTGTGTGGCCTGCAGTAGTCACGAAACTATAATAATGGTGCAGTTTGAGATATTTGTAAAAATTGGCTGAATTGCTAATGCGTTTTACTGAATAAAGACAATCAATAAAATATCCTCAGTAGTAGGGTGGAGGTATTTCGCCCGGATTTCCAAAAACGCACGTTAATTGGGCATGAAAGATCGTTAATTATAGCGTACACGCGAACGTGTATGCGTGTCAGCGATATTATTTTGAGTTTTTGAGTCGGAAAAACTGTTTTATCTAACCAGCTTAGAGAGTTTCTTGTAGTAATTGTAGAAAAAGATGGATTATGATGAATTGAACCAAAAATCGAGGCGAGAGTTGATCGCCATTGCCAAAGAGAAAAAGCTCAAATATTGCTATAAAATGCGAAAAGATACTATCATAAGAGGTTTGTTACTAATACAAGAATTCCCAAAGGGATGGGAGAATTTAACTCGGGTAGAGTTCTGTAATTGGGTGGATAATCTTAAAGGATTTGACTACGATAATAAACTTGAATTTAAGCGTTTGATTGGTCATATAGAACATTTAGCACAGAAAGCCCTCCCCGCAAGATGCAAACATGGCAAAATCAAAAATATTTGTAGGCTCTGTGGAGGATGTCGTATTTGTCCTCATAAAAAGCGTAAAGAAACATGTAGAGTTTGTCATCCTAGTTCTTTTTGTGAGCATAATCGAATGAAATATCTTTGTAAGGATTGCGGTGGAAAAGGAATTTGTCCCCACGGAAGGCAGAAATCGTTCTGTAAACTGTGTGATGGATCTCAAATATGTGTTCACGACAACCAAAAAGCTCAATGCAAAGAGTGTCGTAAGTGTAAGTAACTACCCTATCTCCAGAGTTTTCATAACGCGATTCACGTTATGAAAATCTAACATCGTATTTTTGAACGCGAACACGCGATAATTCATAATTTTGGTAAAAAGTGTTATGAGAAAAAAAAGTGTAATTATAAATTATAGATTTCGGGAAAAAGCAAGAAAACTCAATATGGCAACTAAGTGTTACAACGATGAATGTTATATTTGTTACGAACCTGCCGAAGTAAATACGGTAATTTTTGAATGTGGCCATCAATATCATACTGGTTGTATTAGTAGGCTTTCTAAGGCAACTTGTCCATATTGTCGACGGCCTTTGCCGGTGGTTCAGCTCAAAATGCGAGTGAATGCTGAGATAAGGGCAAGGGGAATCAGGCCATATTACGAAAATGAAGTGGGTCAAAATGAAGTAGTTGTAACTACAGGGGTGATGGCAGTAGAAGAATATGAAGAAGGTCTGACAGACGAAGAAGATGAAGAACTTTATCATTATAATAACTTTATATTTGGGTTTTTGGGCTGGGAGGCTATGAATTACAATCCAACACGGGCTTCGAGTGTGATTTTTTCTAGGCTGAGAGTTCGAGTTAATTCTCGTGGTTTAATCAATGTTGTTGATGAATTGATCAATTATTTTGAAGAGATTGGTTCGTATGAAGTTTTGAGGCTTTTGATGAGAAGAGTTCTGTTTGTAGACCCACCCATCACAACATACGATTTAAGAGCTGAACTTAGAGACGAAATAACCAGAGGTTTATCTGGCGAAGAATTCTTAGAATTCTTTGGTGAAAGGATTGATGAATATTTAGACAGACAGTCCAGAGATGAAATTATAGATTCTCTAAGAAATAGTGGAATTAGCATACATTCTATGGGACTGGAAGCTGTTTACAGAGCATACAATCATTTTACGGGTTATTATAACGAGTGATAAATTAAGTTACACATTTTCATAACTTAAATCGAGTTATGAAAAATTATCGGAACAGAATCCACCCTATTCCACCAGCAACCAACATTATTACGGTTAAATTAAGCTCGTGCTTCGTGTTGGCAGACGCAGCTGATTCACTAGCTGGGTAGCTATCCACAACCGCGTGAGTAGCAATCTTGGGAATGGGGGTCCTACGCACAACTTCTGCATGAGGTAAAATAACTTTACTCCTCCCAAGGTTATGCCTAACACCAACGTGTTTGATCACCATGTTTATATCAGGATTGACGCCTAATTTCATCGTATGACTCGCGCGTTTCAGTTCATTGTTGTAACCAACCACACTCTCAGTGTTAATCACCATTCTAGACGGCATCAACCAAGTATTTGGCGATACAGCCAAATCCAACTTTACTTTCGCCTCTTCTACAGCGAGTTGGAACCGTTGTACAGATTTACTAATATCAGTCTGTTTGATCGCATCTTCAAATAACACAAGAAATTCATCACGAACTTCTTGTGCACTACCACTCTCCCCAACGATGCTACTTCGTACATTCAGCTGTGAACCTAAAATGCAGTACACAAACGCTTCGATGGATTGATTGATTCTACCCAAACCTGCAGCTGTAAGTCCATGAGTGGAGGAACTCACAAAATGTTCATACTGTTTACCAGATTCTGTATTGTAAATGTACTGGATTAAATCACCATCAGCAGCACGTCCACTTTCGTCACTGAATTTGAAATGTCCAGGGTAAAGATACCCAGTCTTTCGGTACCCTCTAATCCAAATGTAAACTTCCCCTAAACCATGATTTCCACCATTCTTGAATCTGAAATCTGTATCGGGGTGTACACCAAATTCATCGCATAACCTGTGGTATGATGGTACGTCGTACTTACAATCTTCCTTCTCAAATACTGAATCGCCCGGTAACGCAGTCGCGCTCTGAATCCCTCCAAGTTGAAATAAAATTCTCCTCACTGTAAAGTAAACGTGGAACCAAAGAAAAGATCTAACTTGTGCTGGTAGCGTGAGCTCGCTATCCGTCTGATCAATATTAACAGCTCCAGAAAGCTTCTCTTCAAATAATAATCTAGAACTAATTCCACAGCCACTCGTCGCGCACCAAAGAGCAAAGTTTAACTGTTGGGGCCAGTATCGTAAATAAGGAGATCTTAACCACCTACGCGCCTCCGCGCCATTATGATGCGTAAGTTTTAGATAATCGCTATCAAATACATCTCTAAAGTTTATCTTGAAATGATCGGAAGGAGTTACATACACCCTCTGGTTCGTGAGATTATCACCCAAATCGTAAGATTCTGGTGTTTCACTGAATGGAATCGCAGGTACACCGAGTTTCGGTGTTGTATTAAGTGTCAGAGCCAACGGGAACCCTGAAGATAACCCCAATTCGCGTTTCATTTCATCGGAGAAGTAGATACTCGGTTTAAGTTGGAGCGTGTACTCGTCAAATACAGCAGTTAAACCTCCATCACTGCCGTGAAACATGACGTTTGGCCTTCCCATGAAATCCTGTTCAGAGAACTTGGATTGATTAGCATTTGGGAATCTCAACTTGAACTTCTCCAACAAATTCATCTTATTATCTGTTGCTGATAATAAGATTATATCTTTTTAAATCAATCACCATCGATCCTTCCTGGAAGATGCATT
>JAOTRI020123781.1:0-11929 GCA_028564885.2 Zoanthus sanctaehelenae
CGTGTAGACGGGGCTATCTCAGCAAATAAAAATTGTCAAATAAAAAATTGTCACATAAAAATTGCTCGTGTAGACGGAGCTTTACTAACTGCGCCAACCACTAGTAAGTTTTATAATTTCAGTGACGTGACTGACGCAAATATTAAAACAAGAAAAAGCTGTTATTGAATAAGAAACCAATTACAAATTTTAGTAAGTTTCACTTCCAATTAAAGATTGAAACATCTCTTTGCAATTCAGAAATGTTCAATGCTGTACATTTTACTAACACTGAAATCATTGCTGTGTTTCTTTTACAGTGTCTACACCTGAGTCCTTCTGAAACGATGGGGAACTTTATGATAAAGCAAGGAATTCAATAATGTACCAGTAGAAGAAAAATGTTCACTTAACATGTTTTTTTATTACAAAGACTTGAGTGTTTTACTGAAAAATACGCCATTCGTAGGTTTCATATTAAACTACATCCGGGATACGAGTGACATATTTTCCATATCCTCACAGGTAAAGATATCGTTTATATCATTCCTTTGGTTTATCTCTTTTTCGTTTAGTTTTTTCTATTTTCGAAACACTCATATTTATGTAATAAAAAAAAAATTACACGTTGGCTCAAACATATGAAGTTCATCTTCTCGTGAAAAATATATTCGTTCGCTGCGCTCATTTGTAAAATGTTTTTACCACTCGATATGTTCGCGCCACCGTGTAATACCCTCTATGAATTTGCAGTGCAAGTGTATGTAAATATCAAGAAATACCCATTATACCTATAAAAAATAAAAGACCGTCCTTCCACGTTGACTGTTTTCATGGGGTTCGTTCTACAGTGAGCGAGTATGGTGTGGTGGAATGGAAACGAGCGGGGAAAGCTGAAGTTGGACGGAACCAAAGTAGAGGAATGGGATGAGATAAAGAGATTGAAGGGAGAGTAGGATGGGATGGGGCAAAGAGAGACAATTAAGGATTGCATGGTATGGGCTAAAGAAAGGGAAGGGTGAGGGTGTAGTTGGATGGAATCGAAGTACAGAAATGGGATGAGATAGAGATTGAAGGGAGAGTTGAATGGGATGGGGCAAAGAGAAACAATTAAGGATGGCATGGTATGGGCTAAAGAAAGGGAAGGGTGAAGATGCAGTTGGATGGAATCGAAGTAGAGGATGGGAGAGTGGGATAGAATGGGATTCGGAGAGGGAGGGGAGGAGTGGGATGAGACAGTTTCTTATTTCCACCAATATGGTCAATAATTTTTGTGAAACTTTACGACTTGTATTTTCTGTGTTGTCACGAAAAACTTCTCTATTGCTAGAATGTACTTTTAACCGGTCTAAAACTATATTTCTGATTTTATACTTGATATTAATTTTTACACTTATACGTTTTAAATAATTCGTCATTTTTAGAAGGTTTTAAGAATTTATTGAAGTTCCTCGCAAACGTTCACGTAAATGATCTCAGCATGTCTGCTGAAAAGTAATTGATCTAAAAATCGCGAGTCACCTCCATTATTTTTACTTTGATTTCAATCAAAAATGTTAGGTTATGTACAATTTACCGATAAATCTAAACTCAATAGGCAGCGTTCCTCAAAATGTTACTGCACGATAAAAAATAAATATAGTTTTACTAATTATCTAAAATATCACAATGCAGTCTTAATAATTTACAATTCCTATTCTGCACAACTTCAATCTATTTGCTTGAGAAAGTCTCGCATATTGATTTTTCTCACAACGAACGTCAATTGTAAGTTTTGGGGTACGGTCGGTCGGAAGAGATTCGTCTTTAAAGTAAACATTTAATTGATTTTCACAAAATCTGCGTAGTGTATACAATGTTCCTGGGATCGGACCTAAGATTTTGTGCAAATTACGTTATTATGTAAATGAGCAAATGGCCAATAGACTAATGAGCATCACACCAGGAACAAAAGATCCTAACTGTGACCGCGCACAAAACACAGAAACATTATCTTCGTTGTAGTTTGTCAAGTTTCATAACCAGTTCACTCTTGCAACTTTGTTTCTGTTAAGCCCTCAACTGATGCAAGGTTTTCTCGACAACGACTATTGTGTTTTCCAGGTTTTAAGTTGTACAATTTCCTCTTTTTTTTTTTAATTCCACTAACTCGCCGAAGTTTCAGTTGAGCGGTGTCTCTAATCGTTTAACAAAACAATCAGTTTGCTGATAATACCCGCAGAAGTATTCTTTGATAACTCTATAATTTGTTGTTTTCAGGACAAAAATTATTGATAAATATGTTTGACGTTTCTAAGGGTGGTTAGCGAGTTTCGAGACATACATAAAATTGCCGTTTCGTGTGGGCAAAGTGGATATGCGAGACTGCTAATATTTCAAGAAGTTTTGCGTTAACTAGTTTACGGGCTAAATCCGCACAAAAAGCAGAATTCTTAAATTGTAAAACCAGAGCTCTCTTACACAAGTAACAAAAATGTTCGAGAAAAAGCCTTAATATACATTGCTATCAATTTACACATCAAAATTCTTTGGTTAAGAATTAAATGCTATAATTTTTAAACCATTTTAAGATTTTTATCTATCTAATACTGATAAAATAGTTTTTATTGTTCCTTATAAGCATTTGAGAGATTTTCAAATTAAGATATTTTCTTTGAAATGACATAACCGAACTGTTTACTTTTTATAATGTAGTTACTCTTCATGCGACACTGTTTTTATACATTCAGAGCAATTGTTAACAATAAATAAACTTAAAATGCAGAACCCGTCACAACAAACTTTAAACATGACTTCTTTAGTTATCCTTTTAAGTCCCAGTCGGTTATCAACACCCAACTTCTCCTAACATAACACATACAAAATAAAAACATTTGGCAATGAGAAACTAAGAGTTGATCAAACAAAGTAAACTACAGAAGATTAACAGTAAAATTCTCTCAAACTTGTTCAATAGAAAGTATAGGAACAAGTTGGAAGAATTTAACAATAAAACTGGGATTGAAAGGGTTAAACGTGTTGCTGAAACACGCTAGCTGTTTTTTGTCCCGAGTAACAAAATACTATAGTCGTACAAACACGCTAGAACTAAAACAAGACCTTAAATCCCAGAGGCTTAGTTAGGTATAAATACTATGAGTTATTTTCAGTATAAATCAGAGGTCAGTTTATTTAATTGTAGACTTTGCCGCTTTCGACTTCATTTCTTCTTCAACGTGCAGAGTTCGCTTATGAACTTTAAGTGAGCTAGGCTGAGTATAAGTTTTTCCGCACCAGTTACATTTGTATGGGCGCTCCCCAGTATGAGTCCTAATGTGCGACCTCAACGCTCCTCGATCAGCAAATGCCGAGGGGCATATTGGGCATGGGTACGGGCGCTCTCCTGTATGGCATCTTACGTGACGTTTTAATCCACTAGCATGAGTGAACTTCTTACCACAGTACTTACAGGAGTAAGGTCTTTGGCCGGTGTGGATGCGATTGTGAACATACAGACTGCTGTAGGCACTAAAGCTTTTGCTGCATAATTTACATTGATATGATTTTTCACTTTGCTGTGCTTGGCATTGGAGTTCATCTCCGTCATCGGTTAGGCTGTCTTTCTTCAAGTCAAGTTTAGGGTTACATTGTTTAAAATTTTCTGCTGGCTTGGGTAGTCTGTGATTCTGCGTACTGGATTCCATCTCGGGAAGCGAACCTCGGCGCCTGCAGTTAGCTTTAAAACTACACAGGATCTCTGCAGTTGATTGTTCCACATCATTTTCATCTGGTTCAAAAGCAGCGTCATCTTGGTGTTCAGTACCTGCTGTGAGTGACTCGATTGGTGAATCGATTGAGTCGTAGGTGTCACTCAAAGGAGTAGATGGGCTTGCGACATTCTCATCACTACTGGAGTTTCCCTGCCAGTCTTTGTGCGTTCTGAGATGAGTCCTTAAATACCTGGATTGGATGAAGCCTTTACCGCACAGTGGACACTTGTGTGGTTTGTCTTTGGTGTGGGTCATCTTGTGATAGTAAAACGAGCTGTAATATGGAAAACAGCGACCACACTGATCACACTTATGCGGCTTGAAACCTGTGTGACTGCGAGTATGGATTTCAAGTTTCCGATGGTGGTCAAAAGTTTTGTTACATAGAGAACAACAATAACGTCCATCTTTGTCAAGACTAGCATGTGATGAGATATGCACTTCGAGTCTTCTACCACTGTCGAAAACTTTTCCACAAACAAAACACTCGTTCTGGTCTCTTGGATTCAAGTTAAATTTTCCCTTTTTGAATGGCTGTTCACTGGACACAATACCAGGAACATGATACTCCTTAAGTATCATACTGTCACCAGATGACTTCATTTCTGGAATGACTACGGTTTCTTTCGACGGAAGATAAACCCCATCTTGCAGAACTTGTTCCACTTTGTTGCTTGAGATCAGTTTATTGTTTGCCGTCTTGCTTTCAAAGTTTTCCCTTTGTTCAGCTTGCTCACTGTACTGCGTAACTGGATTGAGTTCCCGGGAGACGATAGCTTCACCGTTTGCAAGAGTCTTTGATTTGCGACGTACATATGGGCGGTTATACCGTGGCTGAAAATTTCTTTCATCTTCAGGATGCGACATTAAATGGTTGAGAAATTTATCACGGTCTATAAATGTTAAATTACAAAGATCACAAGACATTCTTGTGCTTGATCCATGATAGGCATCCAAATGGATCTTCAATAACTTCTTATGATCAAAATGCAAACCACAATGATGACAATCAAAACTCTTATTTAATATTCTTCGCTGAACTTCTTGCAGTTCATTACAATCTTTTTTGTTCGTGTTACCATTTGTATGGTTCGGTGAGACGACTCGAGGGATTTCCATTGTAACGTCTTCTCTACTGGAACTAATTGTATTTCCTTGGGCAGATTTGAAAACCGAATCTTGTTTTTTTAACATGTTATCTTGCTCAAGAAGTGCCACACGCTTTTTCAGAGTCAGTGTATTGAGCAATGCCTCCTTTGTTGTGCTTTGAATGCTCTCACGTATCCTACTGTCTCTGTGTGGTGCTGAAAAGCTTCGAGCTAGTTTTGTTTTTTGTCGTGGAATGCTAGCAGATGGTTTGACAGTTTCTTCTCGAATATCAGATTTCTTCACAGAGGAAGTAACAAATTGATCGGCTCCATGTTGATTCTTGTTTTCGTCATTATCATTCTGAGGTCGTTTTTTATTGATTGGTATAAGAGGAGGTGGACCATGAAGAATGCTCTCACTTCTCTCATCGAACTCCTGTTTGATTCTCTTCAACATTGAATTCTGTAATGCCACCATGTACGGGCTTCCAATAAGTTCCCTGGGTGGCATTCCGAAAGCATCACTGGAGGCAACTGTAGCCGCGTCAGAGGTGGTTACTATAGCAGAAACCCTTTTCGACGTTTCCGGAGGAGCTGATCTAGTTCGTTTCAGTGCCTTTTTAAAGGGAGCACGGCCGCGTTCATCTAAAGTGGAATAGCACATGGAATTCATGGGGCTTAAATTAGCACCAGTAAGTAACGATTGATTGCATCCAAAATTTGGAATGAAAATTCTTGTTTTAATATCTTCAGAATTTCTCTCCTCAAAATTGTTATGTTTCTCGTGCTGAGAATCTGTTGATAAATCTGACAGCTGTATCTGAGGATTTCCTCTAAATTGTTGTGGGACTGGTTGCTGGAACTTGGCAGATTCTAAGAATGCACACTTTGAATACTCCAGAAGATCCTTTGCTGTTGGTTTATATTCTCTTTCATAGCCAACATCCTGACGTGAACCTCTGATGATATTTGAAGAAAAACGAAGGTTTTCTTGCTTTCCGCTGTTACCGTTATCTTCTCTGTGTCTAATTTCTTCTTGATGCAAAGTCACATGACTCACAAATTGCGAACGATCTCGAAATGACAGTCCACACTCCAAACACTTTAGCATTTCCTTGGAGCTATGGTAAGACTCGATGTGGATACGAAGCAATTTTCTATGATCGAATTTTAGTCCACACTCTTTACACTTTAGCTGGAAATGTTTTTTCTCTATATGAACCTTGCAGGAAAACACATCAGTGAAGATTTCATTGCACTCGGAACATGCTACTTTTCCACAGGAAAGATTTTTGGGATATACTTCATCTGAAGACTGTGTCTCTTTTTGAGGATGTACATTTAAATGACTAGGGGAAGATTCTAATGTATTTACCTCTTCAAACACACTACCTTGCAATTTCTGTGGCCTGTCCACTAACGACAAATTGTGTAGTTGGATAAGTGGATTTTCTGTTTTCTCTATCATACGATCTAAATGATGGCTTGGACTGTGCAAATGCGATCCTCGTAGCTCCTTCATTAAGTCCTTTAAATGTCTTTCTTCTTGTTCACCATATTGGGCATATGAAGCATTCATTTTGTCTTCTCTCTGATGAGCAATGAGGTGATGCAAGTACTCCATTTTGGAAGAAAAGATATGTCGGCAGCGATTGCAGTGTGGCAAACCACGTTTTGTGAACTGCTTGTTATCACCAGCAGATGAACTATCACTCTCACTGCTACTTTCAAAAGCGTCATCATCAGTACCAAAACAGCTTTCACTTTTCTCACTATACCTATCACTATCATACAAGCTTTCTCTTTCCCGCAGCTGTTCCTCGGAACATTTTGGAATGTTTTTAGAAAAGGAAACATTTGATGTTATCACACTAGGCCGTGATAATTGTAACTGGTTTTCGAATTTTTCATTTGGCTCACTGTCACCAGGTCGGTCTAACGTTTGCATATCTATGCCGTAGTTGGAAACACGATTTGTCTTTTGCCCTTCTTTAATAGAATATTCGAAGCAACGTTCACTGCGGCTGCTTCCAAGTTGTGTTTTCTTTTCTATTTGATGAGCGAAGTTATAATCGTGGTTTCTATGTTGGCTCTTATCGGTTCCTTGAGTAAACGCAAATACTTCCTCATCAGAATTCCAGGCTCTACAGCTTTCATCTGGTCTTTCTTTTCCTTCTATAGCTGAAAAGCTGCTTTCACCATATTTTTTATCTTCTTTATCAGAATTATTTTCAGTCCTAAAATCTGACTCACGCTCCACATATTCCACGTATGCTGACTGCTGTTTCGTCGCTGGCTGCTTTCGTTGGTCCTGTTCTTTTAAGAACATATTGACGTCTGCGGAACTTTCAATAGAACCCTTTAAGAACGTCTCCGATAAATCATTTCCTTCATTTAGTCTTCCATTGGTCCAATGAACATATTGCTGCTTGGCTGATTGGTTATCGTAACTGACAGACAACTCTTTACCAAAGGCAAGCAGATTCTTTTTGTTTCCCTGTTCTCCAACCTTGTGATAGTGTTGCATGTGTAGTTTCAGAAGTTTATCATGATCAAACTTGACCCCACAAACCATGCAGACGGGCTCTAAGTGGCTGACTTTGATGTGCATCTTTAACAGATTGGGATGCTCAAACACATCTTTACAGCGAGGGCAGCGTACCTAATAACAAATATCAAGATTTGAGTGAACGAAATACTAAAATGCAAATTGATAAATATTTGCAAAGAAGATGAGATACTCTTGGTGAACGTTTTCGCCACAGGATAATAATAAAAATTTTAATAAAAATAATAATAATAACAAATCGACAATGAACTATTTGCAAAGAAGATGAGATGCTCTTGGTGAACGTTTTCGCCACAGGATAATAATAATAATAATAATAATAATAATAATAATAATAATAATAATAATAATAATAATAATAATGATAATGATAATGATAATGATAATAATAATATAATAATAATAAGTTCATGTATAGGATACACGAACCAATCAAAGCTAAGGTTTAAAGTGTATATATCAGATACTATTATTTAAGCGCCATTAAACGTTTATGACTCGAAGAAAACGATGGTGAACTTTATTTTTCGATCTAAAACTTTTTTCTTATTATTTTTAAGCCTCGAAGTCTTGTTTTTAAAACAAGCTTACAGCGTTAATCCTGGGTTCTACATTCCATTCTGATGACAGTAAACTCGGAATATTCTACCACTTCATCAAATGTTTCTTTGCTAGATGCCATTGGAACAATAAAAACACAAGAAAATAACGAGACAAATATCCGACTACATTGGTAAGTTACTGAAATTAATGTTTTGACAACAAACAATGATCGTGGATCGGAGTTTGGCATCATTAAGCACCAGGTTTCACAAAATGCCAAGGTAGAAAAACAGGCTGAAGAAGAGTTTGTATCGTTTCCTTGGTTCGAATATCTATAATAGGGCTAAAACATTAATATCCAATTTATACACTTTAAGCCACCATAGTTTTAACAAATTACAACTTACATGAAATAATAGTTATGGCTATTTAAAAGCGTATATATCAGTTCTGGGTTTTTTGTATGTATAAAATATCCTCACCTTTCTAATTACTACCAGTTTCACTTTGGCCGAGCGATGGAGATTGGTAACTAACATTTTTTTTTATTCATAACGTCAAGAACAGAATTTATTTGTGAGAGAACGGTCTTGTTTTTAATGCTATTATCTTTATCTGTTCCATTTCTTGTAAAAAATGGTAGCGAAATGTATTGCAGCACTCTTACTACTAAACGAAAGATAAGAACAGTTGACACAATTAAGAAACTCACAAACGATATATACACTTTAAAGTGTACCTAACACTTTTTACAAAAACTTTAAAATATAAAAAGAACTACACATTTAGTGTCTCTTGAAGAGTAAAAATGACTGGTTTTCTTTTCAACTTTTAAACCAATTGATGAAACATTATAAAATTGACATTCGTTTTGTTTTTTAAAGATTTATTATTCATTTTAACTTCTGGCCTCCATTTGTTTTGTTTCTCTTAAAAAATTAAATATATTTCTTCAAATGATTTGACTGCAACCTATTATGAGTCTTTTCAAGGCTATCGGGCAGGCTGCAGCAAGGGACCGTCTTATTCATTTTCTCGTTCAGTGATCAGCCTTATCAGAAGCAGATGCTAAGAACACAGCATTATTCATCTAAATCTCACTAATCAGTTTTCCACTTGCTTTCTAATTTGTCTCAGCGAAGACCAATTTCACACCAAGCAATTAAATACTTAGCCTTTGGCTAAGAAGAACAGAAAACAAATTGCATTTGCGACGCAAAATAAATTATTTATTTGTTTATTTTCTCATTTATTTGTCTAAGTCATGCTTACGATAAATCAGAAGTGCTACCACATCTGTGTGGCCTTGTTCACAAGCCCTGAACAGTGGTGTATGGTTGATCATGTCAAAGGTATTTAAATCTGCGTTGTGTTCCACAAGAAGTCGAGTACAACCTAAGTGGCCAGCATATGCCGAAGCATGAAGAGCTGTTGCTCCCGTTTTGTCGGTTCCATTTACATCAAGCTTCTTCCTCAACATCACCAAAAGAGCGGCGTCGGCTCCTAATAAACATGAAAAATAGTTGAAAGACAAAAGTGGTTTTCCAACCAATGTAACTTGCAAATATATCCTCAATTGCCCTCATCCATGCAATAACAGCCAGGGTTGGATTGTTCAAAACCTGGTCAATTTATCCTGCTCAAGTTAAGCAGAATTTAAACAGCAATTACTTTTAAAGTTGATATAAAACACTGTTAACGTTTTCCGAGAAAAAACTTCTCGATTTCATCTCCCAAAAGTTTGAAACACCAACAAACTTAATTCTGGGTAACTGTAAAAAGCTTTTGAACAACTGAGATCAGCAGGATATGCCTTTTACAGGTATCAGTGCGAGAAATATCTTCTGAAAAGTTGAATTGCTATAGGAGGACATGCCTTTTACAGGAATTGAGGCGAGAAATGTCTTCCGAACACCATAAATGTAGCTCCACCTGACACACATTTCACTCGCATTTCTATATCTGAACTTCAACCCAGTCTTGCCTGGCAGTGAATAGTAGACCAATTCGATCAAAGCTTGAACTTCTTAAGCCTCTATTGGATCCAAGAGATTTAGTGTGATGGTACCACAATATTTAAGTCCGAAATATTGGCATAACATCTGGGCCTTGCTATTTTAATATAATTATCTCAACTGTATTAAATCCTTTACTTGTCAACCTGTCAAGTGATCTGGCTTTTATTTTCAGTTTCTGTAATGTAAAGTAAATGAGAGTCTTTAACTCTCCCTGGATGGGACACTAATCCATCACAAACTACCTTCCAAAAGACGTTGGTACTCATTTAACTACCCCAGATGGATTGAAACTTGAGTTAGCTTATGAGAAAAGACTCTTCCTGGATGGGACACTAATCCATCACAAGCTACCTTCCAAAAGACGTTGGTACTCATTTAACTACCCCAGATGGATTGAAACTTGAGTTAGCTTATGAGGAAAGACTCTCCCTGGATCGGACAGTAATCCATCACAAGCTACCTTCCAAAAGATGTTGGTACTCATTTAACTACCCCAGATGGATTGAAACCTGAGTTAACTTATGAGGAAAGAAAGTCATATAAAATAAGATTTTGGCAGAGCCAGGGGAAAAAAAACTGGTGACCTTGTAATCGGAAGGCAGCCCGCCAAACTGTTATTAAGTATCAGTTCTATTGATGTAGTTAGCACTTAAACTATGCTTACCTTTACGGGCTGCCCACATCAGAGCTGTTTTTCCCTCATTGTCAGGTATATCTCTAACAAATGGGAAAGACAGCATCACTTCTACTGCATTGGTAAAATTACCTTGCGCCGCATAATGCAAGGCCGTTGCCCCATTTCCATCAGCAATAGTGAAATCTGTATTCCTTTGCAGCAAATGCTTGACAATTTTGGAGTTTCCTATAGAAAAACACGTAAGCAATCTCACCAGAAACATAGTGTTGTGAAGACAAGATGGAGTTGTGAGAACAAGGTGGGATGGTGAGGGCAATCTAAACAGGAACAAGATCTTACCTAACACTGCCACCAAGTGGAGTACCTAGTCAGGATGTAGGTTGGTCGCAAAATTGCGGCACTTTGAAATCTTAGTCGCAAATTTGAAAAATTTAGTGGCAAAAATGTCCAATTGGTGGCAATTTCGAGTCCTGCAATGGAGTACCTAGTGTTATTTTTACCTAATATTGCAGCCCAATGTAGTGAGGATCTCTTCATTTTGTCCTGTTTGGTAACATCACAATTGTCGTATGATAAAAGAGTTTCTACCATAGCTTCATTCTGTTGTGCTGTAGCAAGATGTAAGGCTGTCCGTCCTTCAGAATCTTGCCAATTTATAATCTCTGTAGTCTGGTCCTATTAATAATAGAATTATTCAATAGAAGAATATCAAATTATGTAATTTAACTTTCTAGAAACGTTTGTGCATTCGCTAATTCAGACAGCAGTGAATATTTGTTTAAAATGGCTGCAAGAAAGTATAAATTACACTAGAAGTTTCTAATAGAATGTGAAGTGCTGCAAGCTGATGTGAATTTGTTACACAGTGAGATAAAAGCGATCTGATATGAGCATTCATAATTGTTTTTCTTAAGAATTAAAACTGCCTTAACCCTTTGACTACTGGGAGGTTTTGCCATTTTGAACAATTTTTTGTATGAAAACAATCAATTCGCTTTCGCTAATCCATATTAGGCATTGCCATGGAAAAATCCCACGTTGTGTAGTCCCCAGGGATCGTGTTTTCAGTTTATGAGGTGATGGTGTCGTTGAAGTGTCTTGTAGCCGCTGTAGCCGCCGTTAAAAGTGGATTTTTGCTCATTTTTGAGCCCTTTTTGTCTCTCTTTACTACTGGATAGCATCATGAAGCTTGAAGGTAGCATTTGAGCTTACTTGTTGAAAGAAACCAGCGAGGTGTCACTTTTTAGCAATTTTTACGGCATATTTCTTCTCGGTGGGTTTCCACAGGCGCCAAAAGAAGTTGGCTTTGAAGCTCGAAGAGAGGCAAATTCACTGAGCTGCCAATG
>JAOTRI020123792.1:0-11929 GCA_028564885.2 Zoanthus sanctaehelenae
CATTTTGCACCAAAAGCTCTCTAGACTTTTTAAGCTTTCAATAAAACTAAGAGAAATGCAAAATGCAGCTGGCTGGGCTAAGGCAAACACTTGTAGGGCCCCTTTTCCATGATAAAGCAAGCAGCCAGTGCTCCAACCAAGCAAACTGGCTGATTTTGCCAAGAAACAGTTCTTTGATACTGGCAAGGTTTAAGCCTTCTCAGCTCTTAATAATGAGCTCAGGCATCGGAGATTTGCCCAAAAATGCCAAAAAATGACATTATTTTGGCAGTTTTCACCTTGAAACCTCTCATCAGAAAATGATTTGAAAAATGATGCGGCTGTCACGTGACTAACGTTTACGTGCCGTCACATACACAGGCCATACCCAGTCCCCCAGGTTTTAATTAAGGAAAAAATAGAGTTTTTATAGGACCTCCCCTCCCCCCCAAAAAACCTCTATTTCATACATTTTTAAGTCCCGCCTTCAACGAAAAATTGTTAATTTAAATTTTAATAATCTGAATAAAAAAATTTATGTTCTTTAAAATAATTTGATTCTTGTTTTATTTTCCTGTTTAAAATCCTAGCACTGTAACAAATATCATCGTACTATATATCATCATTCCAGTACAAACAAACACGTGAAATTGACGATAGTATTTTTTTTTCTAAATTATATCACTTGCATAATTATCTCTCACACATCACATCAAACTTCTACTGAACCAAGGTTTCCAAGCTTCATTGTTAAAAACATACATATAAACCTTTTTAATAAACGAGTTTCTTATATATGTTCAAATTTAGTTTTTCTGCTAACACGAACTATTCCGCAAACACCATGCCCCATGGCGTGTAATAATGTTGCCTTAGGATTTTCTACTTGTCATATAGATCACTATTAAATGGCTAATGCTAGATATCAAATCTTTTGTGTCAGTGTAAAAGAATTTTTTTTTACCTATTGCTTCGGTGTACAGTCTTAAGGCGTCTTCGTACTTCTGTTGTGCGTACAGTTTATTCCCTTCAACTTTCTTCATTTCCGCCAATTCTTCATTGGATCTGTCGATTCGTTTAAGGTTTTACAATTTGTACTAAGGCTTTGAAAAGGTTTCCCTTCGACATAAAACTTTTCACTTACATATTTGATATTTCGGTCTCATCGATGTCCATACTTGAATCAGCAGTGTTATGTACGGCACCATTAATCAAACCTTCACCGGTTTCCATGTTGTCGATCGTTGCCATTTTTCTAGCAAGTTTTTCGCAATCGCTAGGTAGCCGAGCCTCCATATACCGCGAGATCTGGCAAGATACCTAGGGAGAGTTTGTCCTTTCTTCGGTTTTTTTTTGTCCTACCACAGGTAACCCAAGCTCTATATTAGAGTTGTTTTAGGCTTATACTCCCACAAGGATCAAGGAGGCCAAAGCTTACGTTTCGAGGCGATTTACTATAGAATATATATTAATCAATAACACTAATTTGTACCTTTAAATTTTTGCAAAATATAACAGTTTTACACTTTCCCCGAGCACTATATCTACATTACTGAGAGTACTCTCTATGAATATGACTATGATCATGAGTATTATGTAGAGAGTACTCTTAATATGTATACTGCTTGGTGAAAGCATTCAAAACCCAACCAAATCAGCTGAAACTCAACCAGAGATTAAAAGAAGGCTTCAACAACACACTGAGTAAGTTTCAAAGTATTGCATTTTGCCAAAATTTAAGGTTAGAAATTAGTGTAATTGAGTAACATATATTCTCTAGTAAATCGCCTCGAAACGTGAGCTTTGGCCTCCTGTGATACTCCATGTTGTTTTAAATATAATTAATAATACGCTAAATATATTGGGACTAATAAAACATCAATTTCTTACCTTAAATCAAAATAAAAAAACGAGTATCCGTACTCCGCTGTGTCTCGCAATGAATCTTGTTTCGTACTCGGTACCAGACATGGCCGTGTTTTTAACGGTTTTTCTGTCCTAGATTTCGACTGTCACGGATAAATGGCAGTGGTTTTGCCAAAAAACGAGCGGGCTGGCGGCTCAGGAAATTCGTCGACTACAGTTCTGTTGCCACTAAAATATCGACAAACTCTTCCTTCGATCGTGCTAAGGTTATGGCTTCGGAAAGTTTTGGATTTCAATGAAAAAGTGCTCTTAGAATCCGCGAAGTGTCCTAAGGCCCTTCGAGTGATCCTGCCTCCTACCTTGTCTTCTAGTTCTATTATTACAGGTGGGGAAAAATCAAGTTCAACGGAACGAACATCGCTCAGATTTAGCCAAGGCATATTATAGAAATTTATAAACAAGCCATGGAAGTTTCAATGGATTTTATTTTGATAAATAAGGTAAGAAATTGAAGTTTTACTATGCCATATAAATCCCTATATATTTAAATTATATTAATTTTTCTTAAAACAACTCTAATTTATATCTTGGACTACATGTGGTCGTACGTCACAAATTAAATTTACATACAACAATGCGCCCAAGAGGATAATTGCAACGTGGGTCCACCGATGAGTTTTTATGCATACGACAGCACACGCAACAAAACTGTAGTTTAATTAATTAAGCTTTTCTTTTGCAGCATTGGATTAGGATTGGGGACGTTAGGATAGAATCATACAGTGTTTTGTTTTCTCAAGTTAAATATTTTGACACACGAACTTCAATCTCGGTTTTGTTGAGATGTGTGTGTGGTGGGGGGGGGAGGTTAGCTATGACGTATGTAGAACACTCTAAAGCAGATAGAAAACTCGGATTTGCTCTGTTATTGTCTAGAAACACACGCCATGCTGTTTTATTTTTTAGTCACTCACTTTATTTACATTAGCGGACTTTTTGATGCATATAATATAACACAACTACGCGTGCGCAGCTTAGGTGCCTAGGAAGTGGCAGCAGTGGACAGCTGTTTCTTATTTGAGCTCGTCAGCACTGCATAGCCTGGCTACTGATGAAGGACACTAGATCCTTGTATCTAGCAGCCGTAACTCCCAAGGCGGGCCTGATAATGTAGGTATCTTTAAGCCTATTAGTTGCTGCGATGTTGGCACAACGTAGTTAACGGATACCCTCTTCACATACCGTCCAGAGAAAAAGGTTTATGCCTAGATTTGGTCATCAACAGATACCTTGGGCCCTAAATTTCCATCATTCGAATATGTCTCTGGCTTTTTACCCTCTTCACATACCGTCCAGAGAAAAAGATTTATGCCCAGATTTGGTCATCAACAGATACCTTGGGCCCTAAATCTCCATCTTTTGAATATGTCTCCGGCTTTTTACCCTCTTCACATACCGTCCAGAGAAAAAGGTTTATGCCCAGATTTGGTCATCAACAGATAACTCTTCTAGGCTTGCCCATGTTATCAAAACGTTTTGATGCACATTCAGAGATATTTCCATCTTTTAATATGGTTGCAAGCAACGAATGTATATCCCAACATGGCCATAGACCTCCTTCATAAATGGCGACCATTTAAATAGTCTTTTGTCTTCATTTATACTAGCTATATACTAGCCTCGTTTGGGATAAGATATTCTTTTGGAAAAGAAATTTTTCATAATGGTATGTGCAGTTGTTTCATTAACAACGGGCATGCTTCCTCCTATTTTTATTTATTTATTTATTACAGTTTCTCCACAAGTAAAAAAAAAATAACAATAATAATAGTATCAATAATAGTAGGAATTAGTAGGGAAGAGAGGGAAGCATCTAAAAAGCGCATCAAACACCATACAAGAGATGCTTCCCAGTAAACATATTAATCAAATCTGATTCTAAAAATCAAATCTAAGATTAAACAGAAAATTTGCAATATAATTTGCACTAAGAGTATTTCGGTATTAATTGAGAAGTGCGCCAAGGCTGCCCACTTTCTCCATACTTGTTTATAATATGCATTGAGTTACTGGCCATAGTCTTTAGTAATGACCCTGAAGTGAAAGGAATACCAATATCCAAACAGCGCGAACAATTTTCCAAAATTCCGCTTTTTGCTGACGATACCACTCTTCTGTTGCTAGGGAAAGAAGAAATTTTATAAAAAAACATTACATATTTTTTATCTTTTCCATTTATGTTCAGGAATAAAGCTTAACTGCGCAAAAAGAGAGATTTTGAGAGCAGGATTGTTGAAAAATGCAGAAGTTGTAGTTTGTAATGACCGTAACATAAAGTGGGAGGATGACTCCGTTGCTGTCTTGGGGAAGGTTTTTACCATTAGTGCAGACAAATTATGCAAGCTCAATTATGAGCCACAACTCCAGAAAATACAACATTTAACAAGTGTTTGGAGAATACGTGACATATCACTCATAGGCAAAATCGTTGTCCTAAAATTGTTAGCTTTATCCAAACTTATTTATTTATTCTCTACCCTCACAAATCCTTCGGAAGATTTCTTTTACAAATTGCGAAAAATTATTAAAAACCTTCTTTAGAATAATAAAACCTCCAAAATAAAATATTTTGTGGTCAAAAGGATCTTAGAAAAAATACCCTGCAAATGGAAAACGCTGATGACCAGCTCAGCTTGGTGGGAGGTAATAGTGAGGTAATATCATATGAAAATGCAACTAGCATACAATGGATAAATGCTTATACAAAAAATCTCTAATAAATGTTTAAGGAATGTATTAGAAACATGGTGCTTGTTCAAGTCAGTGTTTTTCAAAAACAAGCTCTTCAATGAATCCTCGGGTTGAAGATGTCACGATCTACGCAACGATCTTACTAACTTTTTACGAGATCTGCTTTGGTTATAACGTTAATCATCCTGAATGATTAATCAATCATATCGTTCTTTTGGGAAAATTGTACATATTTTCAAGTAAATTAAAAGAGGAAAAACCAAGATTACAACTTTTTTTTCATAAAATTAGACAAGCAGAAAACGCAGAAAAAACAGTTGCCATTCAAAACGGAAACCAGGCAAACCATGAAAAAAAATGGAAATTACTTTCCACATTGCATCCTTCCAAGATCTAAGCACAGAGTATACTTATAATTTAAAACAATCATGGGCTATTGAACCCGTGGCCTTTGAGGGAGAAGGGTCTAATTGTTTTAGTATCACTCAACTAGTCCGACAGAAAAAGCAATAATACAGTTTGCAAATGCAAGTTGAAGAAAGATTTATTTGGGAATAAAACCAATGAAAGCGTGCGAATTTCGCAACCCGATGACTATTACTAATTGTCTTCTAGTAGCGTAGCCAATTAAAATGCAAGATTTGCATTAGTCCACCAGCTGGGTGATACTAATATACTATATACTTATACTATATTATTTTATTATTCTAAAAGTACACAACTGTATTATTAAACAAGGTAGTTTTATAAATTGTAAATGTACATTAGCGTGAATGGAAATAAAAATTAATAAATGGCTAAAAAAATATCCGATTGAATTTTCTGCTCGAACACGTGGCTAGTGAGGCTAATTTGAATGAATTCAAAAAAATACTAAAATGTTGCCATTTATAAAAGAGTTATATGTTAATTTATTTAGTGAGGGCAGCGACGTGTGAAATCAGGGGTACAGTTCAAATTTTACAAAGTGCGGATTGCCCCGTTCCAGTCTGATGGGATGGCATGTAATCGTACGAGCGGTTTTGCCACTATAGTGGCAAATTTGGTACTTTTGAAATGTTTTTGGAGGGCTGGTAAAATTATCTTTGTTACAAATCTATTATTAGAAGTGCGTTTTAGAAAAACACAAAAAATATGAAGAAAAGTGATTTCTAATGATTTGCTTGAAGTATTTATGTAGGGTTGTTCTTACGGAAACCTTTTCATTCTTCATTATCCTGATTTACTTGTTCTCGCTGCAGTTATAACGAGCTTCTATTTCCCGCAAAAAACAATACAAATGCAATAATGGTTATAAAAGAAGATAAAGTTCAATGAGCAATTTGATTTATTTTGAAGCAGTAACTTACATGGGCGACATGTGGTAAAAAGACTTTTAAAATACCGATTAAATTCTTCTAATCTTTATTTTTAACAAACTTTTAACTTACTTACCAAAGGACTCCTGATGAATGTTAAAGCGAGATAATCTGTTTAAAAGTTCTTTTAAAATTTATGAAATTTCATTTAGTCCATGGGTGTATTCGTAATCGTATTTCTAAACAAATACATTGGTACATTGATAGTCAAGCCAATAAGGTAATAAATTCGGAAGGGAGCCGTCTTAGATCTAACAAATTAAAACGCAATAAATAATCTCCTAGTTGTGAAGTGCTAATCAAGAACTGGGCCTATCGCAGCTTCACAAGATAATATACTTTTAACTGGAACATAGAAAGAGCTTCTATCTTCGCTTAAAGTAAAAATGATTTCTGATTTACAAGTTTTGCGTATTTCTGAAGTTGTATTATGAATTGTTATCTACAGAATAAACAAATACAAATTGGAGTCTTAGAAATGCTGATCACATGGAGTGGCGCAATGGCGTTGATAGACAAGATACGCGAAAAATACCTCAGTAACCTACAAAGCGCGGGACTATAAAAATCACTACTGATAATGTGAATGGCAACTCAATTCCATATCGCCATTGACACAGATAGCCCAGACTGCAATCCGCCGGGTTGCCCGTCCCAAAACTCTTTCGTTAAGCCAGGCGGATTCTGGCAATCAAGCATGGTGAATTAGAACAAATGTTCAGCATGCGCGTTTGTAATCAGTTTTATCACTATACTTTTGGCACTCACACACAAAGAAGGTTCCTTAGCAATTTTAACGCATTTAATGCTGCTCTTTTATTTTCACAACATAATGCAGGCGATAAATTAAAGTCAATTTTTCAAACGGGAATGAACAATTTCTTTCTTCTCTCACACCACTGCCACCATCAACCGTCTATCGCCAAGCAGCTCTACAAAGCGACGATTACAATCACTTCTTGACTTTCTACCTCTGGTGTACGTGTTACCCAGCGTTTTTAGTTCATCCAGACCAGAATTGCTGTCCTATATGGAAGATATGGTGTATTGTTGACACTAGAACATACCAACAATCTCGTTTGTTTGTGGATCAATGTCAATGTCGTAAAAACAAGGCCTTGTAGGGAGACCTGGCATGGTACTCATCTGGAAAAAAAAATATTCACAAAGAGTCTTTTCGGTTCACATGGGCTCAGCTAAGTTAGTTAGCCATTTTAACAGTAATGCGCAGTGTGGGTTTTCCAATGAATGGACGGGCCACAGATTTTAGAAATCACACGAAATTCTATGGTCCTGACAAAATAATAATGAGAAATAACCACAGCTCATGATCTTAAAAAGACTTTGAAATAGAAATCAGTACTTTAATCTTAGAAACCTTTCAATTTGTAAGACTGATGGTTCCCCAAAACAGTGGGAATTACACATTGCGCATGATTGTGAAAGTATATACTGAAACGTTACTATTTTCTGGTTCATAAGAACTTACTGAGACGTCCTCAGAACTGAAAATCCGAGATAAATTACTGTATACACAATCTATGTACTTGGAAACAACAGTTGACTACTCACCGTTCCGATTAGAGGAAAAAGAAACCCTGCACCCACACTAGCGCGTATGTCACGTATCGGAAGGACAATACCTGGCAGAGTGAGAACAAAATCTTGTCAACAATAACTTATGAAATACAACATTTGAATGGGAGTGGGTCAGTACTAGAACCAAGACGATAGTTTCACCTTTAGAATTAAGGTTGGGAAAGAGTAATCGTTATTCTGGCATTAACAGTGTTAGTCAAGGTCAATTCTAAAACTATTTTGAAAAACAGTTAACACTTCAAACAAACCGTAGCTGATTGATATAATTATTTAATTAAAATTATTATTAAATCACGCGTCAAATTGTCTCAATGCTTAGCTAATTCAAACCATAAATCCAAATAAAGCCTTTGATTTATAAACTATACGTTTAACACAATCAATTTTCGGTAACTGCTTCAACAAACAAAGAAAAGTCGATATTCTGTGTTGATTTACTTGACTTACGAGGAAGGTTGACCTTGTCGAAAACACAAGCTTGAAGAAAGCATACAATCTAACGCACGTGCTCCTTCGTGCGATTTCACGTTTCACTTCTTGGCAACACGGATTAAGCACACGTGGGTTGCTCGTTGTGTTTCCACATATGATTGATAAAATTGGCCTGACTGACTCTCCTCGGTATAACGTATCACTTATTGATTAGCATTTGCAAGAGGGGATCCAGGGAGAGGGTCGGGGGGTCGCGACCCCCAAGTTATTCCTGGGGTTAATTATCAAATTAAGTTTTCCAAAAAGATTAAAGTATTTTTTTCTCAAGGAAGGGCGACTTCAATCTTTATTTTGTTTCTTACGATGATGATGTCGTATTTTCGTCTTATAATTTAGTTGTTCATAACGGTTTATTTGGCTTCTTGTGATAAAAATGTGACTGGGATTCCTTTGCCCACAAAATTTTCCCCTGAGACCCTTTCAAAATATCCCTGGATCCGCCCTTGATAATGGTGTGACTGGATAAGGGCGAGAGTGTTTTCTTCATTTTATTGGATCTATCAGCAGCTTTTGATACCGTTAATCATTCACAACTACTGGCACGTTTTCAAAACTCATTTTGCATCACAGGAACTGTTCTGCAGTGGCTTAATTCTTATCTTTACAGTAGGACTCAGTTTGTTAACATCAATAAAGCAAACTCTACAGTACGTGATCTTTCAGTGGGAGTTCTCAAGGATCAGTTTTGGGTACTCTACTTATAATACACTGCACCACTTGCAAACCTTATGGCTTGGATTATCATTTATACGCTGATGATACTCAATTGTATTTTTCATTTAAATCTGTGGATGTTGATGCTGCTAAATAAAGGGTTGAGGGTTGCGTTTCTGCTATATGGCGCTAGCTGGATGAATCTCAATGAACTGAAGTTAGACCATGACAAGACAAAGGTCATTCTAATACACTCCAAGTATCGTCCCCATCCATCTTTTCAGTCTTTGCGTGTTGGTGATGAATTAAACGTGGCTGCCACTTCATCTGCAAGAAGCCTTGGTGTCACTTTTGACGAGCACATGTCTATAGATGGTCATGTGTAGAGCATTTGTAAATCGTCTTTCCATCCTCTCAGGAACTTGTCTAGAATCAAGAAGTATCTCACTAAAGACTCAGCGACCATTTTTGTTCATGCTTTTTTAACGTCCAAATTAGATTATTGTAACGCATTACAATGCGGTTTGCCTAAGTATCAATTACAAAAACTTCAATCTGTTCAAAATACTGCAGCTAGTGTTGTATGTCAAGTTGGTAAATTTCAGCATATCACACTTGTTTTACAGGTCCTTTACTGGCTCCCAACTCAGTATCGTATTGTGTTTAAGATTCTGCTGTTAGTATATAAATCACTCAATGGAGCATCGCCTACTTATTTAGCTCAGCATTTGCATTATCGCTCCTATACCAAATCATTGCGTTCTGTTAGTAATGAAGTTTTATTGCAACCTAGATCAAATATCAAAACATATGGAGTTAGAGCTTCTGCAGTCATGCCAACCCTCCCAGATAATCCGGGAGTCTCCCGGATACAGTGCGAATCTCCCGGTCTCCCTCACGGGTAACCAAATCTCCCGGATAAAAGCGACTTTGAACCTTAACGCCACTGTAAACTAAAGTCCTGTTTCCAAATTTACTCAAGTCAATACAAATTTGTTTTTTTTTAACTCACCTTGCCGTTTCTTGAAGTATTTTTACGCAATCATTTAATCACAAAAGCACACGCTCTTAACAAAAACTATTTACAAAAACTTTCTTTGTTTTTACCACCATTTAACGGATTGTCTGGTTGGATATCTCTGTAAGCCAATAAAAACGCATGACATAAATGCCCTGGTTTCGCGCCTCGAGCAAAATACGTATAAAATTACGACCTGTGCAAATGTTTTTATAAAAGGGTTAATAAAAAAAATGAAAATCGGAACGGTAAACTTTATTACGAGTACTTGAATGAACTTTAAAAACAATCCATATTCATTGGGTCATCATCGGAAATCCTCGTAAAATTTCGTTTAACTCCGGAAGTATTCGGAAATCTTCGCGTCGACTTCGGAAGTATTCGCTATTTTTTTAGAGTTCTAGGAAAACTTCGGAAATCCTCGTCCCTTTTTTGGGAAAGAATTCGTTGGAAGAGGGGGGTCAACACTTTTCCTTGGGAGGGAGGGGGTAGTTTGATGCCAGTGTGATAAAAAAGAAAAATCTCCAGATTTTAGATCTACAGAGGTTGGCATCTCTGCAAATATGAGACCTTTATATACGGTAGGTGAAGCAATTTTTATAGACCACCATACTGTTTGCTATTAAAGAGTGTTTGATATATATCAAAATTTTAAAGTTTAAAAACGCAAAGAATGAATTTGCATTCCCCGGAATTTTAGGTACATGTTTTAGGAATTGTTAAAATGTTTAAGATTTGCTGTGAACATTTATTTTTTTGTCAATACGATTTAAGTAATTCTTGAGTATACGATGCTCTTTAACTTAATTCGCTAAGCATTCGGACAATTTTCTTGAATTAAAATAATTCGTATTGATGTGTCAAATGCGCATGCGTTTCCAATTTTTCTGGCCATGAAAATGACCACAAAATGTATTGTTTTGCTTTTAAACAATGCGAATGGCTATTTATTGTTACCTGAGATACTAAACAAAAGCTTGACTTGGTGGGAAGGATGGAGGAATAAATCGGTCCTCCTACATATCCTGGGCCGAAAAATTTACTTTATGCTTCAGGCATTCTGCTCACATGAAGCCGAGTTAACTCGGGGGTGGGAGATATCTGGGTCTGGATGGTAAAGATAGCCCTAGAAATAAAGTTGTTTCGGTCTATGTGAACGCTTAGGGACCGGACAACTTTGTAAACCATGCGCATTTGTTTTTATCAAAGGGTGCCGAAGGGTAAACTGGTAGCAGGGATTTGCCTCCTTTTGGGCTGGGAACGGGGATTTGATACCCCCTTCAGAACCCTCTTATCATAACAAGACAAGAGGTCCGCTACTTTAACACCGAACGTATACCGCGAGACATCTCATTGCCATTTTTTCTCATTTGAAACAGGCACAGTTTCATACCTACACCACAGAGATATCCCTAACTATCCAGATATCTTGTCTCATGTGAACTATCACTAAGTCGAAAACTATGTTAAGTTTGGAAAGTATTTTTTACAAAGCAGCATATTTTATACTAGAGCTCCTCTTTTATTTAACAAGATACTGATTCCGACCGACAAGTCTTCATAAATCGTTCTTAGATTATTATTATTAGGGACAATATATTTAAGCAAGTTGAAGGCAAACAACGAGAATAAATGTTAAGAACTACATTTCGATCAGCAAAACCGATCTTCATCAGGTTAGGATGAAAATGAGGATCGGTTTGGCCAATCGAAATATAGTTCTTTAAATTCATCAGTCGTCGTTTGTCAACTTCACGTAATTAGTCTTTTCCACAAAGACCATAATACCCTTCGCTTGTCCTTCCAAAATTTTGCTGAAGTTTAATTTACAGCATCCTTTGGGACCAATTTTAAATAAAAACATATCTTATGCAACTGTTTGGAAGGACGAGCAGAGTATTCGGGTCCTTATGGAAATCACTAATGCGAGTAAATCAAACAACACTCGAAAAGTACACGGTTGAACTCTCTTTTCAACTGCGCATGTCCGTAGATGACATAGGAAGGACATATATATAACACATATAGAGAGGATATTACACGGCGGCGCAAAGATATGAATTTTATTTTCGAGTGGTAAAATATTGTTTTTAACACGAGAAAATAAAATTCATATCTTTAAGCCACCGTGTAATTTTCTTTTTATTATATGGACAATAAACATACGTGGTGGAGATTGAAAAGTTGCGATATCTTCATCTGAGAGCGGATC
>JAOTRI020123803.1:0-11928 GCA_028564885.2 Zoanthus sanctaehelenae
CTAGGAAAAGTCTTGTTAATCCCAAAATTACAGCTAAAATCTCTCCTTGTAAGATTGGAAACAAGATCGTGGGTTAAGCATTTAACCCTGGGTTAGTGCTAATCGGCTTTTGAACAACTGGACCCAGGTCTCCTTTGGCCTATCACTCTTCCTCCTTCCCTTCCTCAAGCACAGACGATGGAATCTGTTCAACTTTTGCTCAACTGTTACAGTCATCATCCACAACTCTGATCCGTATAATAGGACAGGTAGTACAGTTCCACTTACACTCCCATTTATTAGTTTGCTATAGAGGCACTTTCCCCAAATAGGGTACGTTTTCAATTGTTTTTTTGTATAAAAGGCACAGAAATATGATGAAACATTTCATGCAACATTGCAGGCTACATTGTTGTGACCACCGATGAACTTTGTTGCATTCGCTCTACTCTCGCAAAAATGCACGCAAAAAGTTTTCTTTTTTTAAGGGTTTTCTTGTCGGACGCCATTTTGATTGTTGTAATGTAAGCGCAAGCACATTGTGCTATGACAAGTAATGTTGCGCCCAATGTTGCATGAAATGTTGCACCGTGTCTCCGTTTTAATCAATGCCCAATGGAAACCTTTTACACAAACGATAGTTTTTATATTGAGAACATTCGGAAACTTTACAAAATAGTTTATTTGCCTTTTATAACGAGCATCTTGCCACTCCTAGTCCACTGATGACAACGACAGTCATTTTTAAAGTACACTTCATCATCACTATATTCTTTTTTCGATAAATGTGATAGAAATGCGTTCGGTGTGTAGATATACAGAAAGAAATAAGAGAAAAATAACATATTTAGCCCTTGGCAGGAATCGAACCCCACATCTTCGGTTTAGTCCGACGTGCTAACCACTACACCACAAGGACCAAACCACGCTGGTAACGCAGCCGGACAATGTTAAGTAGATCGTATACGTAATTGTAGGGGTTCCCAGGGCATTATTTTTCTCTATTGGTAATTTGATAGCTATACTATGCTAATTTGGCCAATGAATATATCAGATTTCAACAAAAATGATCAAAATTTTTTTATACCTTTCCATTAGGGTGCACCTTTCCTACACTTCCCTCTAAAAACAAAATTTACCAAAGAACATGTCAAGAATCAATGTCAGTTCAAAAGAGTTTAATGTACGGTCTTGATATTGAAGTGATAACTTTCATAAGATTATGTTGCGCCTGGTGAGGCATCACAAACGTTTTTTTTTTCTTGCCTCACAAGGGCATTGCCAAACTAAACTAGAGCCTCTTGAGACGTGATTCCTTTTCCAAGAAACGGGGAAAAAAAAGAAAAAAGAAAAAAGAAAAAAAGAAAAAAGAAAAAAAGCTGAAAGACTCGTAAAAGCACAGTTTTTCCTTTAAAAATGTTGCTATGCGACCTTGATGAATACTTCCTCGAGTAAATAAACTTAAAAAGTCATATTCCACATGATAAACTTTGCAAACTCATCTTCGCCTGGAGACAGCAAGAAACCGTAGATACTTCACATATGATTTTCCCAATAATCATGGGCATATTTTAGTACCTTAATCACTACTAGGGCCTTGTATTCTGATACCAACGTCCTTACTAAGTCTTAGGGTTTTGGGTTAGGGTTAGGATTAGAGCACTTAAATATGCCCGTGGTTATTGGGAAAATCATATGTGAAGTACCTAGCCAAGAAACGAAGACACCCGCTGATTACGTACACAATACTGTAGGCACTAAAACCGAAATTACTAGCCAGCTAGCTACCCAGCCCATGAAATCGACTTTGCTCACGGTATTATCGTCCACAGGAAGCCCATTCGTCCAGAATAGTATGCTGCTCACTCGCTTTGCTCGCTCGCAGCAGTTAAGGAATATATGCCTACGAGAAACCTGCGATCTAGCAAAGATCTAATTGTTTATTTAAAAAACTTGATATTCCAAAGGTAAATTACGATGGTGAAATTTGAGTTCAACAATCACATTAGTGTGGAACAGAGAAAAAATCCGAGTCCTCTCATACGATTCAACACATGACCTCCTGAACACAGGGCAGAGCCCTATCCACTGACAGATGGTGAATTTTGAGTTTAACAATAACGCGAGCGTGGAACGGAGAAAAAATCCGAGTTCTCTCATAGATTTCGAACGCATGGCCTCCCGAACACAGGTTTGTACCTTATCCAATGACTTACGTGAACTCATGGACAGCATGATCATGACCGTCAAGAACAGCCTTGAATTCTTTAGAATATTTGATTACATCAGGAATGCCCCAGAACTCTCCATAAGAACATTCTAGTAATTTAGAATAGCTTAGATATTGTTCAGACTTTGTAGTACTCAGGAAATTCTACCGCACTGTAACTTTGCAACAAAAAACATGACGTAATTTCTTACAATATAGCATATAGATGATGTAATGTTTCTAAATTTAAATGTTTTAGAGCTCCATAGGACATATACATGAATGTATATAAGCCAACTCAACTCGACTCTTACAGTAGTGAATAAGTCATGAAGCGAGCGAAATTATACACAAGAGAAGTTCAGTGAAATATTCCATTCTTTATACTCAATTTTTCTATTCTAATACAATTTCGTATTTTATAGTAATGTTGATAAAGATATAAATTTTATACGTAAACAATAGCATTGCACAAGTTGTGAGAGCCTAAGTTCGAACTCCGTGAAAAGAATATTTTTCTTTTTTTTGTTATTTTCTTTTTCAAATTATATTTTTCTAATTATTTGTTTATACTTTCAGTGTTTTTTCCAATTATGCAAAAGTGCAAACCAGTGGAAACCAGTGTGGACTTGGATATGTCACAGTAGTGCGTTTTTTGTCAGTTTACTAGGGGTGTAACGATAGATCGAACTATCGAATAATCACGATGTTTGGATCGTGATAGCAATGCATCGATTATAAAAATCAACTGTCGATAACTATCGCGATATTTTACTTTGACTATCGATAGTTCCTTTATAGCATGAATTAAACCAGAATAAATTATACGCCGATTATTAGCTAGTATTGATAAACGAAACGAAAGCAAAGAAGGCGTACAGCGTGAGAAGTGATAACCATTTTGGACACGTGTATTTCAGTTCTTTACTAATAGTTACAAGGTAGTCATTTCATGTATATGCAAGACAAAATGTAATATTATTGACCACACTTGTTATGTTTGAGTTTTAATTTGATTAGTAATGTAATAAAAAGAATAAATTTAGCTGCAAACTTTCTTATTTTGTTTCGTAGGAGTTCTACCAGAATGTTTGGAATACTATTGCAATGCTATTGCATTAGTTTGGACAACTATTGTGATATTATAATGATAGGCAAAAAAAAAACACAATAGTCACCACTACAGTTTACAATAATAGCTTTGCCGAATAAAGGTTATCTGCCGAGCTTGCATTCAGTCACATTAACTACTGTACCAACATGTTTATATTATAACTCATAACAATACTTCATTACTTAATAACTTGCATTAATTATAGTGCCACCAAACCGTTTCCTAACATTTTTTCAGCATGGATTCATCATTTGGATGTATATTTAACAATTACTCCAAGAGCGCGCGTTGGATATGAGATGGTAAATAGCCAAAGAGGAGCGTAGCGCCGTGTTGGTTATAATCATCTCATATCCAACAAACGCGAGTGGAATAATTGTTTTATTAAATTTCATGAGTTTTCCGAACCCTTTGATACTTGAAAATAGCAAAGCACTTTTAATAAATTGATAAACAAGATTTTTGTTAGTTTCCATATATGGTCATTCGGTATATGAGCTGATAACCAAGATTGAGTGAACCAATCAGATAGCTAGAAACGCAATGTTCGAGGTTGAAAATTCAATAATAACCTATAGATACATCCATACGTTAATTAGTGGTTTACAGAGTATCTGACGAAGTGTTTAAAGTGTATAATTTACAGTCGCCATTTTGACTTTGTGTTCCAGCAGAATATGAGCCCAAGTGTGCAATGTGGTAAACCACAAAAGCTTGTGACATACGTTTCTCAACAGAGTTCGCATATTTGCAGTATTTTACGATTCCTTAAAGTACAGTAAGTCATTGCTGTATGCATTCTCTGCTAAGCAATTAGTCAAGTGTCTGCATATTGACTTGAGAAATGTGCGTCACTTCCTGTGTTTTTACGTTGCTTAGGCAACCAGGTCGAAAGAACGTGGTTGTTCAATGGTGGACAACATTTATCAAAGGAACAGCCCAACAAATTACATCCTTTTCCATAAATAAAACCCAAATTTATTGGCAAAGTACTTTAATGAGGTTTATTACTTGACAAAGGCAAGAAAAGTAGGCATGATTGCAATCTCAAAATAGTGGCACTTTAAGTATAGGGGTATTACTTCGTGCAGAGAAAATAAAATTTAACTGGGTTTATGACTGGCCGAAATAAGGTTGATGTAAACTTTCTTTTGATTGGTTCAAAAATGCAAAGTATTAAAACTGAACCTCAAAAACAATTTTTTGATATGTTGATCTGCGTATATTTGAGATTCCACAAATGTATATTTTAAAACGATCCGCTAACCTACATTTTGAAAACGTTATTAGATCAAAGGCTCTCTGAGCCACCTCATGGATGAATATAAGTTTTACAACAAAGTAGTATTGCATTACAAAATTTATTAGCTTGTAGTAATGGTAATGTCTTGAGTTTGTAAGTTGTGAGAGCCCGAGTTCGAACTCCGAGAAAAATTTTTTTTCTTTCTTTTTTTCTTTTCTTCCTTTTTTCTATTCAATTTCTTTATACTCAATTTTTCTATTCTAATACAATTTCGTATTTTATAGTAATGTTGATAAAGATATAAATTTTATACGTAAACAATAGCATTGCACAAGTTGTGAGAGCCTAAGTTCGAACTCCGTAAAAAGAATATTTTTCTTTTTTTTGTTATTTTCTTTTTATTTCTTTTTCAAATTATATTTTTCTAATTATTTGTTTATACTTTCAGTGTTTTTTCCAATTATGCAAAAGTGCGCATGCGTTACAAATCCATGATGTAAAAAAGATATTAAAAAGTTTTGGCTATCTAATCGCAAATCTCAGCATAGCCTAATGGTTAGTGCGCCAGCTTTAGAAGCAAGAGATCCCACGTTCGATCCCGGGTTCGAGACCGGGTTGAAGTCTTTGAAAAGTTTTTCCTTGTAAATTTATAGATAAATGCATACATTAATTACCCGATTAAAAGTTTACAGCAGAGTGTGCGAGTGAATTCATCTCACTCCTAAACCTCATCGATGACTGGTGTCATCCATGAGGTAAAAAAGGGCTGGGAATATCTTCAGTAGGCCACCAATCCGCACTTTTAACACGGGCTTTAAAAAGTTGCCTCGACGTCAATAATGTCAAACCGAAAGTTCAAGCTTTGTTTATTGCTAGAAGTTTTAGCGAAATTATCATATATACAGACAAATTCATTATTAACATATATTTTATATAGCTTTAAGTAAACAGTATTTAAAAAACAATATAAAATGCGTCAGTGCGTACGTCAAAATCAGAAGTAACATGTGTAAAATGAATAATCATCGCCCTGAAGTAAAAGGAAAGCTGACGTTTCGAGCCCTTCGTCAGAGCATCTGAAAAGCATTATCTCTTTAAAATTCACTTTCAAAATATGCTTACACTTCGCCAAAACAAAAGTAAAGCTGCGTTTTGACGTTGTGACATCAGCACTAACAACCTTACAAGATTATGGGGGCAAGAAAGGCATCCCCTTTAGTCAACTTATAGCACATTATTTTATTTATTTCTAAGGACACTGATGGAGGAACGGGTACATCAAACACAATTCTGAAATCCCAACAAAACGTAGATGAACACATCATCTTTCCTTTTGGTGTTGGTTTTCTGTCTCTTAGGTTGGGACTTAGCTAGGACATGTGTGGTGTGTGGGGGTGTATGACTGGGATTGGTCTAATTTGTGTTCTCTGTTGGAAGTGGTTGGTGTTGTGTTTCTTTTGTAAGTTCATTTGGGTTGAGGTGGACGTGGTCGGCGCAGTTGGTAATATCTCTGCTTTGCAACCACAAGGTCCCCAGTTCGATCCCGGCACTTTGCCGAGATTCGAATTTTTCTGTGACCTTTTTTTCCGCCTATGTCAACTCAGTTTTCCATCCTTCCGGGATAGGTAAACGAGTACCAGCGTCTGCTGAGAGCTAACCTGCTATGGATTAGTGTCCCGTCAAGGAAGACTCAAAGACGCCGCCGCCGCCGCCGCCGCCTGGTTGGTAAGGCTCCAGTCTATTGTGTGGGAGGTCTCGGGTTCGAATCCCGGCCGGACCAACACTCAGGGTTTTAAAATAATTGAGGAGAAAGTGCTGCCTTTGCTCTAACATCTGCAAAATTAATGGTTAGACTTTCGCGTCTTCTCGGATAAGGACGTTAAACCGTAGGCCCAGGAATAAGACCCTTGTAAGGGACCTCGAGTCCTATTATCTCTACTCCTTGTAACTTTACCAACTTCCTAAATGTTCATAAATGCCAATGCTAAATGCAAAAGACTTATCCTCTTAACAATACGGAATCCGGAGATAAGCGCCGGCCCCAACGCCCACTAGGCTCGTAAAAGGATTTAGCTCGTTCGGGTAGGTGTGCTGCCTACTGTAAAAATACAAGGTTTCATTATGTAATTCAAAAGTGTTTTTTGACCACATTTACATTACTGCACATAAATATCAATTTGTAGTTTTCACTGACGGTTATAGAGTTTGATCAGTTTTATTTACATTTAAATGATTTTCCATGTTAGCTCTCCATCAAAGGCTATTTTGAGAGCAAGTTGCATTTTTCAAACTAATAATCATGTATTATATGAATAGCTACATACTAAAGATTTACCTTTTATTAATTCTGTGCAACTTTGTGTAATATCTCTTCCCTACAACAGAGAAAAAATTACCTGACTTAACACAAAAAGGAAATGGATCTTCACAAAATTTCATAATGTACCCTTTTTGAGATTACAAATGAAGCCATAACATTAATAATGTCCTTTGCTTGGTTGCAATTGTGAAATAAGAGTAACAAATAATAGAAAATAACAACGATTGTCACATTTAATCCAATAAAAAATTTTGGGTTTTTTAATCAGTGCCAACACTATAAAAAAGCTCCCATATCATTTAAAACAAAAAACTAAAAGATTATATTATAATATGCAACCAACATATCAATATATCAATATCATACAAGGTACCTGTTTTGCATCATGCTTTTTGACCAAAAATAAAAACTGCATGCCCCATTCAGTTAAAAAGTAGATTATTTTTAGCCAACAGTTTTCAAATCTTAGTAAAATGCACAGAGTGTGCAGAATTTCACAGTATATCTACTGTCCAGTCGCCACCATCGCACAGTTCAATGCCAAGTCGTCACCTTTGCACAACTGTCAAGTCGTCACCTTCGCACAACTGTCAAGTCGTCACTGTCGCACAGTTGTCAAATCGTCACCGTAACACAGTTGTTAAGTCGTCACCATCGCACAGTTGTCAAGTCGTCACCTTTGCACAGTTGTCAAGTCGTTACCATCGCACAGTTGTCAGAGTCCTCACCTTTACACAGTTGTCAAGTCGTCACCGTCGCAAAGTTGTCAACTCGTTACCATTGTACAGTTGTCAAGTCGTCGCCATCGCACAGTTGTCAAGTTGTCACTATCGCACAATTGCCAAGTCCTCACCATCGCAGTTGTCAAGTTGTCACCGTCACACAGTTGTCAAGTCGTCACCTTTGCACAGTTGTCAAGTCGTCACCATCGCACAGTTGTCAAGTCGTCACCATCGCACAGTTGTCAAGTCGTTACCATCGCACAGTTGTCAAGTCGTCACCTTCACAGTTGTCAAGTCGTCACCATCGCACAGTTGTCAAGTTGTCACCATCACACAGTTGTCAAGTCGTTACCATCACACAATTGTCAAGTCCTCACCATCGCAGTTGTCAAGTGCTCGCCATCGCAAAGTTGTCAACTCGTTACCATTGTACAGTTGTCAAGTCGTCACCATCGCACTATTGTCAAGTCCTCACCATCGCAGTTGTCAAGTCCTCGCCATCGCACAGTTGTCAACTCGTTACCATTGTACAGTTGTCAAGTCGTCACCATCGCACAGTTGTCAAGTCGTTACCATCGCACAATTGTCAAGTCATCACCATCGCAGTTGTCAAATCATCACCATCGCAAAGATGTCAACTCGTTACCATTGTACAGTCGTCAAGTCTTTGCCTTCAAGTGGTTGTCATTGTTTACAAAACTGGTTGATTCTTTGCTTGAGGCTTTGCATTGCATTGCTTAATGTAGAACATTAAATTTTTTCTAAAAAGTATTTCTAAATTATTGTTTTTTTTGTTTGCTTATTTATTATTCGTTTTTTTTTTGAGGGCTATTAATCAGAAAACTGTTTAACGGTTATTAATGACACCCTCGGTAAATAAAGATTATTGGATTGCCACATAAAAAGCAGTCGAAGCTGACCCTTTCTACAGTAAGAATCTAATTGACAGGATCCAAAGATTAAACAGTTTATCTAGTTCTTTAACATTTTTTTGAAAAATTCAAGATATTCAGTTTTTGGACTACCATCGCTTTTCTGACATATCATTAAAGCCATTTTGAAGTCATGGTGTGATGACGTAGGAGATGTACTTGTACATCTTCCGATTTAATTAAGACTAACAAGAGAACAATTTCATTTGTTTATGGTCTAAAACATGGCAAAAACAAGAAGCTCTAGAAACGAAAATTTTAACTAAGCTTACGACAGGTAGCCCAGTAATAAGGGAAATTCACTTTGAAGTATTTTGTTTGCCAAATTCTTTTTGTAAAACAATAACAGTGACGGACCTAGTCTTACTGCTGTTACAACACAGGTATCTGTCCCCTGCTACAAAACTGGTACCAGTCTCCTGCTACAACACAGGTATCTGTCCCCTGCTGCCTTGTCAAAATTTAAATTCCAAACTTTTCACTGGGCTACATGTTGTAAGCTCAGTTATAAATTTGGTTTGTATTTTTGTCGAGAAGACAAACTGTATATCCCATAGTTCCTTGCAGTCCCAGTTGCGTGGTAAGAAGGTGTATCTGGAACAAAAGGTAGCCCAGTGAACGCTTCTAGAGCATCTTGTTCTGATTAAAAAACATCATACCTAGGTGCTCAAATTCTCAGTTTATAAATGATAACAGTTTTTATCTAAAAGATTAGAATAATAGTGGTATAGATACTTTAGATATGAAAACCATCTTACAAACCTCCCACCCATCAATATTTTTTTGCAGCTCACTCATTACAGCTGTGTTAGACTTGTTGGCCCAGGAACGTCTCTTTGCAGCTCTTGTAATTTTGTCTCTGAAAATTAAAAAAAAACTTGATCCATGAAACTTTTACTGTTACCAAATACGTTTTAGCTATGCAATGCTTTCTAATGGAATATCGTAGAATATGACACATGTCAAAGTTTGTGTTTCTGGTTAACCCTTTCAGTACCAGTTGTATTGCTAAATTCTCCCAACTTCTTCCAATACTTTCCACTGAACAAGTTTGAGAGAATTTTGCTTTTAATCTTCAGTTTGCTTTGTTTGATCAATTCTCAAGAGTAATCATTGCCAAATTTATCTTTTATTTTGTATGTATTATGTACGGAGAATAGGCTCTTTGCAGTTGGGGTCACGTGACCACAGCTACCTTAAATCAATCAGCCATGACAAAATACCATCCAGAAATGGAAAGAGAAGGTTGACATTGGTAAAATGGCAAAGTTTCAGCTATTGACTTCAAATATGTAAAAAATGGCAAGCAACAGAAAAAAGGACATTTTATAAGGATTTGTATGACATTGATAACTGGAAAGCAAGCCTTTCTCTCCAGTACCATTTTCACATACATTTCCTTAGAACAACTTTGATTTTATATTCGCTGTCATTTTTGAAATACTTAACGTTGAGAGTCGAAACTATGCCTTCTTACTAATTTCAAGCTGCTCATTCCACTTCTAAAAATCATTTTGTTGAACGAATCAATTTAAGGAGGTTGTGATCACGTGACCTCTAACTGCAAAGGGCCTATTCGGGTGTTGATAACTAATTGGGACTGAGAGGATTAAAGTACAAGCTAACCTTAAAGTGTACATAATTACAAAACTTTCCAAAGTGAGTATGGAGACGACAGGGCATTCGAATTTGGCATTTTTCGGGTAATATTAATCGTAATCAACTTGCAAAGTCCCGCCAGCAAGAGCCTTCAAATTCTTTACAAAAACCAATACTTTTACGATTAACAAAGTATGAGAACAAAACTTATGATACGATCTAAACAAATATTAAAACATAAATATCCAAAAACAGGCAGCAAACACAAAAATGTATTTGATTTTTCACCTCATATACACTTTAAGGCAACCATGTATGAATAAAATGCAAGAACAAGTAGCATTTTCCACAGTATCTTTCATGAAAGCATTACTAATTTATTCTGCCTCAAAATGTTTGAAGATTGGTGAATTTACGAACTGAAATACATAAGGTACTTGCAAGAGTAATTTCGACTTGTGCAGTGGCGATTTGATCAACAACTTGACAACATGGTTTTGTTTGTACTCTAGCAATACAACTTAAAGGATAAATAGCTCAAAAAGTATAAGAGTCACACACGATACCCAAAAAGAAGGTCGTTTTGGAAATTAAAACATAATAATAATAATAATAATAATAATATTATTATTATTATTATTATTATTAATTTATTTTTAACATTAGCATTCTAGTTAGTATTTTATTATCTCATTGTAATCATATTTTAAAGTTTTACAATCTTATTGTAATATATTTAGAGCCCACACGTACATGTTTTAACGAGCTTTACTAGCTCCTAAATGTCACGTGTATAAATAAAGGATTGATTGATTGATATGGAGGAAATGTTAAAACATTTATCAAGTTTTAAATCTGTCGAATCAAAACTGAAGTCAAATAGCTTATTTTCTTTTGGTAACAGACACTACAGCTTTACAAATCCTTCAGTTTCTATGTCCGTAAGGGATTGTTTAAAGTTAAAATACACCAAGTAATATAGGAGTGCATCATATTCTTTTTCAGCTGTCATTACGAACACTGTAACATTTTTATTTTGTGCGAGTAACTATAACGACTTTGAACAAGTTTGGCGCTATTATAGTGTCCAACACGGTTTTGGCACAAAGTTGGTAGTCACACATAAGTCTTCTTCTTCTATGGTGCCAACTTGAAGCAAGCTTAGGTAAACCACTATTGCTTTGAAATGCGCTGCCATTGTTCACGATCTCTGGCGGCATCCCAAATCATGAACTGAATCTTCTTTAAGCAAGCTTTCTGTTAATGCAGCTGCTTAAACAGATTCTACAATTTCTGCTTTTAAATGGAGTGTCCAAGGAATTTCAATTGATACAACTCAATGGTCTTGAGTACGTATTTCTCTTTTCCAACGCAGCGAAGAAGACTCGGAGCATGGGGCGGTAAAATCACATCTCCGTGGCTTTGATGTTCCTGTGTTCCCATGTCGAGGCTCCACCAGTCCAAGAAACCACACGTGAGTAATGACGGGAAAATCTGGCAGAATATGGCAGCTTTTAAGGCCTCCGATCCTGATGAGCTAATTAAGAAATGGATCATAGATACAGTGCATCTATCGACTTATTGAGCACGGCTGTACCTATGAACCATTTCTTTTATAATATAGATTTCACTTTCAATTAAAAGATTTATTCAAAACGAGAATTTAATTTTTTGATCAAGTTACAAAGTCTCCATACGATGCGTGAATGAAGTTGTAGCAAGTTAAAATGGCGCGAAAAAGTTTACCAAGCTCCAGCTAGAAGTTTATCTGTACATGTAATGAATGAGACTGTTACAACAACGAAGTTTT
>JAOTRI020123814.1:0-11928 GCA_028564885.2 Zoanthus sanctaehelenae
TCATATGAGGAAGATTCACTTTCTTATCTTCATCGCTTTCTTGGTCGAGCGAATTTGGAACATCTAAAATACTAAAAACTTAAAACTCTTAATTCTTTGAGAATCCGTTTTTTAAATGATTTCGTTTCGTAAAGTTTGTTCTGTTTTTCTTTGTGAGTTTGCTTTTTTAATTGTTTTAATACTTAAATAAAAATAGTTTACCTGGGTACCTCCACGTTTCAACAGCTCCAGCGAAAACTCTTGGCAATAGTTTTTCAAGTACGAGTAAAAAGTCTTCGAATTGCTCTAATATTCCAACAACCAGGTAGTTCTTAACAACGTTTAATTTTGCTTGTTCCAATGCCCACGGTGAAGGGCGGCTAAACAAGAAAGAATTAAATATATATTAGTTCAAAGTTAACTATATTCTCCACATAAAGAATTCTAATTCATTAACTTGCTTTGTTTTTTTAAAAATTTTAAGAAAATCAAAATCGAGTCAAGGTTAGTTACTCCGAAAGGTTTTCTAAACGTAAACGTTTACCCATCGTGTAAGGCGTACTTTTTTATTTCTTGTCTTTCAAAATCCTGGTTAATCAATAATCATTATTATTGTAATTATTTTTGTTATTATTGTTATTGATATTATTGCTGCTGTTTTTGTTACTTTTATCTCCAGTGGCAGTAGTAGCAGAAGTAGAAGTTGTTATTAATAGCATTAGCAGTAATTTTATATGACGTCATGGCTTGTCCAGCCGTTTTAGCTTTGGTAAATTGCAAACGGAGGAGAGTCAGGTTGGCATAGTGGTCACAAGTCGTGCCTCCCACCTCCACGACCCGGGTTTGATTACAGAGCTCGGCACGTGGGCTGAGATTTGACAATCTGACTCCGAGGATTTTTCTCCTGGTATTCCAGTTTTCCTCTCTCGCCAAGATCATAGTCGTCGAGCGAACAAACATTAGCCTCTGGCTAGGAAGAATGGGCAACCACTTCCTTTGCAACTGATGTTAAATAATTATTATTTCTATTATTATTATTATTATTGTTATTGTTAATATTATTATTATTAATGTGTATTTTCTCTAGATTTGCTGTGTTACAATCATATACCGGGTTGCTACCAGCAGCCTAGGGTATACGAAACCTGTTGGATGAGTACTGAGCATTTGTGATAACATTTAAATTCATACAAAAATTCTCTCATACAGTGATGGTTTACCATTTATGCTATCAAGATTGTCAGATGTTCCTTTTTTAATAAGTCCGAGAGCGCCAACAAAATAACTGGAATAGTTTTCGGTTTCAAATGCCACATTTTCGCAATTTCTATTTCAAGATCTTTATATTTCCCCTAACTTTTGAAACAATTTCGCAGAGATGTTCCTATTTGAGGGCACACTCATGTCTGTTAGGAGGCAGGTGTTTTGTTGCTTGTCTTAAATAACATCTGTAATAACAATATCGGGACGATTTGCCTTTATTTCACGGTCAGTGTGAAAGTCCCATACGATTGTTACATTCTTTCCCATGACGATTATTATTATTATTATTATTATTATTATTATTATTATTGTCATTATTATTATTATTATTATTACAAACAAGCTCAGCATCAATCATTTATTCTGTTTATTGTTACCTATGATGATATCTAGGACGTCAAGAGTGTCACTACAATATATCTATGAGGACTCAAGACAGAAGGGAGAGAGCCCAGTTGTTCAAAGGCTGGTTAAGTTTAACCCTGGGTTAAGCAAAAGTTCAAACAGGAATTTCTTTTTGAAGAAAAGGTAATCGGTTATTAATGAATACTGTTTGGATTTTTCTAGGAAGAATCTTGTTAATCCCCAAATTACAGCTAAAATCTCTCCTTGTAAGATTGGAAACAAGATCGTGGGATAAACATTTAACCCTGGGTTAGTGCTAATCGGAATTTGAACAACTGGGCCATGGACAATATCTTTTAATATTTACTGCTTCACCGTTTTCTTAGCTCGTTTTATTATTTATTTAGGTTTGCATCTTTTTTGTTTGGGCTTTAACATGTTAACATTGTTTAAGCTAAATCCTAAATCCTTTCGAGCCTAGTGGCCCATGGAGCCGGCGCTTATCTCCTGTTTCTGTACTGTTAAGTGGGTGAGAGTTTTTGACTCCCCCTGGACGGGACACTAATCCATCGCAGCTTAGCTCTCAGCACACACTGGTAATCATTTACTTACCTCGGGAGGATGGAAAGCTGAGTTGACTTAGGGGGAAAAGAAGGCCACACAAATTTTTAAATCTCGGCAAAGTGCCGGAATCGAACTGGGGACCTTGTGGTTGGAAAGCAGAGATCTTACCAGCCCTAACATCGTTTAGGATTAAAGAAAATTTTTGACAAAGTGGTTGCTTCATCGTGTGTTAGTATTATATAGTATTCACGTGTTCTGCATATCTAATTACATTTAAATGTATTTTATTAATAGCCATATCCATTACAAGATTTTTTGTAACTCGATTTATCAAAGCATCACCTGTAGCAAGACGCTTGATTTCTTATCTGGTGTAACTCGAAATTTTAACCGTAGAAACGAAATGACATTCAAGTCCATAAAAAAAGATTAGCTTTATAAATCAAATTAGGCCAGGCCGCTGATGACTTTTTTGGTAAAAATCCGGGCAAACCATGTAAAAGTTTCAATGTATCACGAATCAAAATACTTAATAAATCAAAAAGTTAACACGACGTATATATTTTGGCAAGAAAACCGTTATCTTTTTCATTTGTGAAGTTAAATGTTGAATTTCGTACCTGAAAGAGATCGGTTTTGCTGGTCGTCTTATACTTTTTTGATTTTTTATATTTTAGTTTTTTTTTATTGTCAACAAGAGTTTCAACTCCAGCGTAAGCGGTTGGCATTATTTTGTGGTTATTTTTTTAAAGTACAAACTATTTAATCTGAAAAACAAGCATCGGAATCTTAACCTTAGTGACTGCAACCCTATATAAATTTAATTTAATCAAATCAAAAAACCGTAGCCTTACTCTTTTGACACTAAAATGACTTCGGGCTAACGAACCTAAAGCAGACTACAATATCAAGAAATCTACAATCCATGGAAATGTTCAAGATTGAGTCAGGTTAATATAATGGTCAACAGTCGTGCTTCCCACCTCTACGACCCGAGATCAATATGACTCCGAAGGATTTTCTCCGGTTTTCCTCCATCTGCATAGTCAACTTTCACGCCGAAGTCTGAGCCGTCGATCGATTAAACATTCGCCTCTGGCTTGGAAGAATTCGTAACCATCTCCATCTCAAGTGGACTTTAAGTAAAGTATTTATTATTACTATTTGTTATTGATAGATTGTTTACCTGCACCGGGTATCATGGCCACAGAAGATTGGAATCACGTAAAATATCCTCGTCCCATCACATTCCAGTCTTTTGTGTTGTACACACTCGTCGAATGTCTGTTCGCCGTGGAAACATTTAATGCAAAAAAAGATATTTCAGTCCAGTTTGCTGTAGAAAAAAGCCTAAGTTACTTGTTAAGCTACTGAAAATCCAATTGCTAAATTTTTGTTTTCAGTGAAACAAGTTTCTGATTCGGCTTTTTGTATTCAAACCTGAGCTTGAAATTATTTGTGTTACCGTTAGTTGAAGTAAGAAGAATAACGTTACCGCTAATTTTAAACGTTTCCCATGCCACTGTTGTCAACGGATCGCAAATGTCGAGGTTAAAATACTACTTGGTTGTGTGTTTAGTATAAGGTGCTGGTGTTTTGGTCGAATGACAACTTAACACAAGTTACACAATGTTACTTAGGCGCCAATGCGTATCACCTTTGTCAATTCCCAGCTGGCTGTTTTGCAAACAAATGGCTGCAAAACTGGCGCACGTTACCTAACTTTTCCGGCATTCGTCGAATCACTGTTTACTCGTTTTACAGTTTGATCTTTGTTTAGTTTAGAAATAATCGATGAGGTTGACCCAGATTTTATACAATTTTATTATATTTTCAACCTCGAATATTGCGTTTCTACCGTTCTCATTGGTTCACTCAATCTCTGTTATCAGCTCATAATATTATACCGAATGACCATCTATGGAAAAGTGTAAAGTGTTGCCCAGCTGAAAAATGTCAATAAAATTTTGTTCTCATTTTCAAGTATTTCAGGATTTGGAATGCTCGTGAAATTCATTAAAACGGTTATTCCACTCGCGCTTGTTGGACCTGAGATAATTATAGCCAACTCGGCGCTACGCGTCTCGTCAGCTATCTATCATCTCATATCCTATGCGCGCTCTTGGAATAATAATTTTTAAATAAATACTATTCCCGTTGGGGGAGATGTAAGGTTTTCATATCCAATGCCATGAGGATGAGAATTAGTAACCGTATATGAACAGATAACCCAAATATCAAATAATTTAATACTAACCTCATTGAATTGCAAAGGTGTGCCACGAAATCCCCTTCTGCCGTCGTCCCTTCCATCTCCAAAACGTTTGAAGTAGTAACTGGAGACCAACCGGTCGATGGGATCTCTGATGAGGTTTATGTAATATGGCTGAACGATCGCAAACCTGAAACATGAGAAGTAATGCATTTGAAGATTGTTTATTTTTCATTCACCAAGTGAAAGGCCTACAGCAGTTTCACTCGAGCAAGAAGTCGAGCTAGCGCGGCAAGGAGCAGTGGAATACAAACATATTTAATTTCTTGGCTTACCAAAGGTATTCTAGTATTAAGTGAACATTTACTTCCGGTTATTTTTGTTGTAAATATGTGAGGGACGGGCCACATTTTTTGTGTGCTTCTTTGTGAAAGATTACCCTAAACTCTGCCCCAGGAACGGAGGAAAGCTATATTTTTCATTGCGAAAATGTTTTAAAACATTTTCTTGACTCCCCGAATAAAAATGTACCTTACTTTAAACCTCTAAATGAGGTAACTGGGCTGTAGGAGTAGTATATGCGAAGTCACTCAAATACCACCTTGCTCAGCTAAAGCTTCGCTCAGTGGTATTTGAGTTGACTCCGTATTACACATAGTATTCATATATACTACTTAAGATTAAAAATATTATATCCATATCTACATAATATCAAATCTTATAAAACTGGGAGATTATTAAATATATTGGATTGTTATTATATTACAAAGAGTTATTTGAAGAAATATAAAATAAAGTTATAAGAAGAAGAGAATTAAGGGACCACATAATAACACTTCTAATAAAAAGGTAGGTCTTTATTGTGTTGGTCATAAGACTCCTTAAAGGGTAAAAGTGGGCACTAGGAAAAGTAATGAAGAAGGATGTAGCAAGCAACCAACTTTCAATATGCCAGGAGAGAAAATACCTATCAAATGCATCTGAAATGATTGATGTGAAACGCAGAAAATGTATTGAAAAAGACTACGCAAAATGTGCTATAACAGGATTACCAGGTCTTCAACCAACTAAATGCATTAGACACATGCAGAGGGGTGTGATAAGATCACTAAGAAAACGTAAAACAAAAAAATGCAATGAGATAGCTTTATATTGTTATTATGCAGTAGCAGTTCATTGCGAGATTCATCGCGAGCCTGAGGAACGTAATCTAATCGAAGGATATTGCTCCAATTGCGAACTAAAAACAAACTAAAAAAAACGGTAAGTGTGATCTTTGTTGTCAATTGGCTGAAGTCAAAAAACGTTTCCTTGAAAAGCAGTTAAAGATTAAAAAGTTGCTTGAAGATGTGAATACAATATTATTCAGCTATGTTTCTATCATTGATTCCTCATGTAATAAAAAAAGACCAGATTTCGTCATTGATGTTGGTACTCATTTTATTGTAGTAGAAGTTGATGAATATCAACATAAAACGGCTACAACTGTGAAAACATCAGAATGATAAACATATATCAAGCTCTAAGTTGTTTATACGTTACAATCGTGATGAATTCAAAGGGAAGCAAACTTATAAAGCAAATCGTGAGAAAATCTTAATCCAAACCATAAAACAATATCAAAAGGTTATTCCTAAATAATTCTTATATCAATTACATATTTATTCTATGACGGTTGGAAGGGATTACGAATTATATATTGATATCTTACTAGAGCATAGCGATTCATCATGAAAGACAAAACAATAACCTCCCTTGATACCCTACAGCATATAAATCTGCTTTATTCCAATCCAACTTTTGCCTTAAATCTATTCAAACAAGCAATAAGTGTCATATCAATGAAATTACTAGCAGCTTCTTTAAGAAATCCATATCAAATCCTTTTTCAATCTCTCCAATATTTTTCATGAGATCAAACCGTTTTTCAGCGAATGGCCTTATAAGAAAAAATGGAGCATATCCTTATTTTCAATCAATTCCATGACTGTTAAGGCCATTACACACGGATCAACATTTGTGGGCGACATTTGTTGTTCAACAATGTTGCCAAGAATGACCATGCTCATTCTTGTTCAACATGTGGCCAACTTGTTGATTGTGTCTCAACATTTGTTCCCAAACACATTCACACGGATCAAAGTTTGTGGGAAACAATGTTGGTCAACATGTTGGCCACAAATGTTGATCCGTGTGTAATGGCCTTAAAAGAAATAATTCTGTATACATATAAGAATTATAATGTCTAATTCATGTGCTTGGATCCTAAAAGGGAAAATCATATAATAATGAATGTGCTCATCATGCCTTTTAGAAAGATAAAAGAGACAGAACTCCAAAGCCATGTAGAGTTTGTAGAACTGGAGTTTTAGTTGATTTTCAATTATGTACTCAATGTGGTGATGCTGCTTTAAAATTTTAACTAAGTTATAATAAAGTATTAAAACTTCAAGCTAAACAAAACCACTTATTTAGAGCAATCTTTTTTGCCACTTTAAATGGTAAAATACACTGAGCATGCACTACTTTTTCTGAACTTATTAGATATTTTTACTGTAAACAATGTCTCCAGACTCCAGATTCTAAAATTTGTCCATCATTGGGACAAAAAACAACAACCCGTAATCTTCAACCCGTACTTTCAGTATGCTAAAAACATACACTCGTATAATACTAGATTTGCTTCAAAAAATATCTTGTACAAACCACGATTACTAACAAATGCTGGTAGACGTACGGTATCTTCATTGGCAACTGATATTTGGCTTGACCTACCACTAGATATTAAACAAATTCAAAATACTAAAACTTTTAACTTTTGCAATTAAAACAGTTGCTTTGAATGAACTATTTGCTTATCATTGCTTTTTGTTCTTCTTAAGTCTTTATTGATACGTAATTTTGTTGCTATTTGTCTTGCTTTTTATGTGTCCGCATTAGTGAGAGCTATGCTCAATAACAAAACATAACATGTCTAGTTTCTAACTCAAAAACCTCACGGTTATTTTAGACCCTAGGCATTTTCTTAGATAGCCATATGTTCTTTTTGATCATTAAAAATTTTGAATGTAAACATAATTAGACAAAAAGAAATATAAAAATTTTTTAATTCATTATTGTACAAGAATGAAATGCAAATACATTTATATTATTGTATTATTATTATTATTATTATTGTTATTATTATTACAAGAGCTTAAATCTCTTACTTATTTTCTCAAAAAAATAACCTTTTCATATGAAATCTCTCAAAGAAACTTGCTTATCAAACATTTTAAAACACATATGTCCTGGATCACCTAATCCTCTTGGCATACAAATAACATAAAAAAAAAACATTTCAAGTTGAATTCGTATCTATAAATGAAGATTACTATTATCAACTCTTTCGTGCTTACAATTATGGTTGGATTGATGATCAAGTTGAGGATGAAATGGAAGATTATGCTAATGAAAACTATCATTTTAGACTATGGGCACAATATCATGTATTTTATGGTACACATCTTCCATATCTAGAATCAGAAAAATATATTGATATCATCAAAGAAGATGTATTCTGTTATACATTGAATTTTAGGAACAAAACATATCCATATCAAGGCAAATCATTACTTACTCCTCTTCAACATTATTGCAAGACTGATTCAAGATTGTTTACATCTATAAATAAAAGTATTTTAAAACTGGTAAATGGGATATCTCTTTACCTAGAAATAATATTTTCTGATTATCAAAACAGAATCATAGACCAGTCAACAACATTTAAATGAAGAAGCTCTCCTTTTTCATTTTTCACTTTGATCTCAAGTTGATCAAAATAGTTATGTGAAACTGAAACAAAACTAAAATGAAAAGGTTGCTTCTCGAATTGATGACCTCTAGTCAATCAAGTGTATCTCCTATTTTTCCGTCCACTAAACTCTTAAGATTCTTACAGCATTGGTACAAGTATGTAATGTATCAACATTGCTAGTTATGTTAGGTAATGTGCTTTCAAGTTTTGATTTACTTACAATTTTCTCAAATCCAAGTAATTCCCCTTTTTGATCTTATTATCTTTATATACTTTTTATAAATTTTATTAATATTTATATTTTAATTTTGTGAATACGCAATTCAGCTTCACAGCTGCAACGTGTTTTAATAAAGTATTTATCTATCTAAACAATTTTGCTTGATATTCTGTTGAAGATTATTCCGTTGAACTACGTTATGCTTGGATCGCAGCGTAAGGTCCTACATTTATAGTGAGTTAGGTTTAAAGAGACTTTTGGTCCGCCTTGGAAGTTACAGTTGCTCATTTATAAAGACCTTGTGTCTTTCATGAGCAGCGGGCTATGCAGCTCAGTGCTGACGAGCGCTAATAAGAGCGAAACAGCTGTCCACTGCTGCCACTTCTTTGGAACCAAAGTTGCGCATGCGTAGCTATTGTTCAGCTTGGGCTTGAGTCCTGAAGAAATAAATTCTATATCCTGAAGAGCATATTATCAGTCAGTGAGCACTATTTAATAAAAAAACTAACGTTATTTTTTGTCGGCGTCAAATCTACTATTTCTAAACCCATATGATTATATTGTCAGCAAAAGATCTAGTTCTGATTGGATAATCACGAAGGCATAAACATTTTTTAGAGAGCGTTTTAGATTACTGAATCCTGTCTGGAAGTTGCAATGGAAATATACGCAAGTGCCAAATTTGAAAACAAAGTGCTTGACTGATAGCCATTTTATTATGTTTTAAAGAAAACTTAATCACCATCTTGGTTGAAAGGTGTCAGATTGAGTGGGCGAACCTAACTTTTTTGTAGTGTGTTGTCTTGTTCAAGCAAATTGAGTTCCTTTTCTTCCCCGCCATAGGCAGTTAAATAAACTAAGGTTAGTTATAAAGTTTAGCTTATCATCATCATCAGGGAAAGGAATTAGGTTTAAACGTCTACCCACAGGTTTTAATTGTTAGTTTGTAATAGTTTCTTCATACCTTTTAAAATCTACAAAACGGATGTGTTGATGACAAACGAACGATCCCTTGATACTGCTGACAAACTTTACAAATTCAACCTGTGTCAAAAACAAATCCATGTGCAATGAAACCTAATTTCATGACCATATTTGAAAGGATTCTTTCAACCACTTAGACACTTTTCTCACCAATGTGTTTTCAAACGTGTCAGCTTTCAGTGTATTAATAATAATTTATTTAACTTCAATTACAAAGGAAGTGGTTGCCCATTCTTCCTAGCCAGAGGTTAATGTTTAATCGCTCGACGACTCAGCTCTTTTTGTGAAAATCAAATTTGCAGAGGGAGGAAAACCGGATTATCCGGATATTGCCATCGACAAATTTCGGTCCACATGCGGTGCCTAGGAATCAAGAAAATGTACGAAAAGCAGAGGGAAATCTGGGGTGGCTTTTGTACTTTTTAATAGAAATCCTGAACGAATGAGGAAAGATTTATGCATGTGAGCAGGATGTTAGTTCTGATCTTCTAACGCAGAGTGTGTCAATTACTAAAACCTTTTAAGCATAACGTGGGGGCGTTTTCATCAGCTTCAAAGGTCAGCAACTCGATTCTCTTTCTCTAAAAGTCCCTATATTGTGTTTTTTTAATCTTAAAATGAAAACTATAGTCAACTGGGATTTTAGAATTCGAATAACTAAAGAAAAATGTCGAACCTATGTATACTTTTTGATCCAAAGAAATTAGGAATTCAAATTTTGACCAAGCGCAAAAAGACCTGTACTTTTGTGACGTAGCTTTAGGCAGACGTCCTTCTCTGTAATTAATGTTTTACTAGGAAAAACGTGAATTTATGTATCTCGTAGTGATTTGAAGCGTAAACGAACAAAATTTCGTGTTAAAAGTTTTTGTATTGAGCCGGAAGCTACACAAGTACCTTCTGCTACGTCATTACACCAGGACTTCATAATGGAATTAACGCTCGGTCAAAAGCGACAGCTGTCCCAAAACGGTCTTATTGCGCGTTGCAAAAAGGAATATCTGAACAGACATAACTATAATGCTGCTGAAAAAAAAATAGCAAAACAGTTGCTGTTCATCAGCAGGATGCCCAAACTCAAGAAACGTACATGGAACCTCAAATAACTGTTTAGTGTTTGAAATTATTCTTGTATCACTGAAGGGTTCCACTCTTCATGTAAATGATAAGAAATAAGCGATATAGAAACTTTAACCAAACTGGCACCATAGCAGAAAAATTACCATGACAAACCTGTTGTGCGAGAGTCAACTCCTTGTTCATGTTCTTGTGCAAGCCAATAAATCTAAAATTATTGCGGGCAGCTATTGCTTCAATGATGTTAATTACCGACCTGCTACCGCACTTCCCAACGCGGTTATAGATAACACCTGTCTGGGTATACGTAAAATATAGTATCGGTAACGATTCACAATAGATAGACAGATAAATATACAGACAGACACACAGACAGACAGACAGACAGACAGATAGACAGATAGATATTCCTTCCGTTTTGCAGCTAAGGCTGAATTACACGAATGGAGTCAATACTAAAATATATAAGATTATGAATACTTATATGTTACGAGTTCACATAGAACGTGGCAACACATATGCAGTATGAAATAGGCAATTTGTATTGCCATGTTTACATATTTGAAGTCGATAGCTGAATCTTTGCCATTTTGCCGATGTAAACAAGATCTTTCCATTTCGGTATAACCTTTTTTATAAGTCAATGAGTCATGAGTAAAGTGATGAGTCATTCGACCGTTTTTAGTCATTTAAGTTAACTGACGTTAGGGTTTAGTATAGCGTTGTGGATAGCTTCAAGCCTGGTTTTCTCTAGCAACGCAAGCACAAGCACAAACGCAAGCACAAGCACAAACGCAAGCATAACTTATTTGGGCCAAGTAAAAACGGACATCGATGAGCAAAAGCACAAGAATCATTGTACAAAATGTTTACTAGTTACAAGTCTTTTTTGAATTGACTGGGCGTTTGTTTTTCTCCTTAAAATCTTTAACCTCTTTGTCATAAATGACAGCGAACTTCTCGCCCAAATTCGGCATATTGAATCTGGAGGAACCAAAACAAGTTTAAGATCTTTATCTAAGCTATTCCATAAACTGACAGCTCTGTACTGGAAGGACCGCTGATCGCGATCGGTGGCTGTTCTAAATAAAGGAATAATTAACTGTTGTGAATTTCGTGTCACGCGACCAGAAGTTTGACCCCTGGTAACTAGCTTGGATCTAAGATAATCAGGGGCGCAACCCGTCATGCATTTGAAAGTAAAACCAGCGTCTCTTAGGTAAAGTTGCTGTGTTACAGTTAGCCAGCGAAGATCCCGTAGCACTGGAGTAATGTGATCGAATTTTCTTTTTCCGCTTATTATTCTAGCTGCGAAATTCTGTACATGTTGCAACTTACGTAAGTTTTGTCAGATGTATTAGACCAGACCGTGGAACAGTAATACAGTCTACTAAAGACTAGCGCGTTAATTATATTTACAAGTAGGTTTGGATTAAAAGCGTGCTTTGCACGATTTATCTGAGCAAGCCTAGAGATACAAGTAGCAGC
>JAOTRI020123825.1:0-7500 GCA_028564885.2 Zoanthus sanctaehelenae
GGCAGCTGTCCATCATGTTTTGTTGCAGATTGCAAGATTCAATGCATGCAGGTAGCATCCTTGATAGTCAGCGTCGGGTGCACATTTGGCGATTTCGGCTTGAACACCTTTTTTACTTGAACTCATAGATGATGTCGTGTCATTAGCCTGACCTCTGCAATTAGCTATATCAACTTTATGCTTTTTCAAGCTTTGTGTGAGTGCTGTGGCTATGGCATTCCCAGTAGTCCTTAAGAGCTCACACAAGTCAATGAGCAGTTCACGCTTTATTGGGTGGCATGGATCCTCGACAAAATCCAGAAATCGAAGGCACACTGACAAAACTTCTCACCCGTGGAATATCGTCTCATCAGCAATTAGAGAAAATGGGGACACTTCTCAAGACTTGACAAAAGTAGTCAGGAATTAAGTTGGCCATTACTTCTATCAAAGCGTTTTGGATGGTCCTACTTGTGTAACGGGCATTTTGAGGGCCATGTTTAAGGTAGACTTTATCAATCATCGCTTATGCACATTCTCCACGTCAAAAAAAATACAAAATAGAGAAATCAAATATTTTTTCAAAGGGGCTCAGAAATGGGGGGTGAAAATTCACCCATTTCACCTCCCCTGGATCCGCCCCTGCCAGTCTTAGTTTCCTCCAGAATAGCTTTCCGAGTTTCATCCTTGTAAATGTTTTTTTTTATCAAAAATAGTATTTTGGTTCTTCAATATATCACATTTACCAAGTCGGCACATTTTTTTTAGTTTGCCTCGCCACGGCAGTACTATATACCACAATACTCTTATATGCGCCAGCGGTTTAAATCCCTTTATTAACTATCCTTTCACTTCGATCACAAGCTATCCCTTAAAACCACAGTAAACGGAATATAGTTTTCTATTTTCGCCGCGAATACTTACCTTGTTTTCCAAATTTGTTGCCTGCTTAGATTTTGAGCAAAGTTCCGTTTCTAGAGATTTAACCTGAGCGTATGAAAAAAGGAATCAATATGAAGAAAATATCTTTATATATATAATGCAATCTTCGTTCACTGCCAAAAAAAAACCGCGCGCGCGAGTGGCAAATTTGATCACTTAAATGATTTAGATGAATCGGTCTCTCCGCATGCATGATCAATTTTACCATCGTAAATAACCGAATTTAAAACATAGAACATATGAGTCAAAATGAACTTGTTTTAGCTTCTACTCCAGCGGACGGTCTTATTTATCAGAGAATACACTAACACTGTTTCGGCGAGATATTTGAAACATCACACCGATAAATGTTCGGATATTTTCCCGCTTTAGAAACAAGTTTTAAGTTTGGATGTCTGGTGTGCAACATAGAACTTTTTGATGTTACTTTCGTTTTTTTTTCTTTGTTTCATAAAAAAATTCAACTCTATATCTTTTGTTAAATTGTTGAACTTACTTCCGATGGACTGGTGGTGAATTTCTAATCATTCTTTTATATGCTTCAAAAGAGAAGCGAGGCGGAAGCTTTATATAGCCCATGCGAAACAACTACGCGGGCGATAAAATCTCTAGCCTTTTGTCTTCAAAAGGACCACTCACAGTGCGCTAAGCTTGTGACGTCAAGACAGTACGGTGAAAATAACAAACGGCGGCTACTTACTTTTAATCGATGCCGTTAAAGAGAAATATTCCATTATTATGCAAAACAAAATATTACTATAAACGTTTGCATGTTCGTATGGGTTTTACACGTAAAGCACACGCTGAGATATCTTAGTTTATATTTGTTTCCGAATAAAAAATGAGGGCGAAAGTTCTCAGTGCTTACACATCTCAGTTCTAGTATATGTATATACTACAAGGAAAATAGTTAAAAAAACCTCTTGTTTACTTTCTCGTTTTGTTTAATGTTCTATGTGTTACTTAATTCATGCAAGCTGTCATCGATCAGTTTTTTAACATTTAAGCAATAGAAAACGTTTTCCGTGTTTTCATAGCCTGACATACTCTGACATACTCTGACATACGAGAGGGGTTGGGAGAACTCGAGGCAATTATGCAAACCCGAGAAACTATCAAAAATTCTCCCAACCCCTTGACTGTTTATATCAGGCTATGCAAACACAGGAAAAAAGTTTTCTATAGCTTTTATAAAATAACTTCCTCAACCATGTTTACATACTCTCATGCAAACACTCCTTTCGGCCAATCTGAGCGCGCGTACTATCTTAGTTATCTTATAAAAAAACCCATTAAGCTCCTCTGCTGAAAACGATAACTTACATTATCTTTTTCTTTTTCAATAATGGTTGTTGTTTTCTTACTATCGACAGTAATTTGATTTTGCAGTTTGTTATACTCATCCCTGTTGGAGAAACAAGCAAGTTAATCTTAATTAATCCTATCATGAAATACTTTTTAAATTAAATCAAATCAAATTAAAGAAGTCAAACTGGGGCAAAATATCAGAAAACTATCAAGAAACATTTTCCTTCAAGATTGTGATATGATATAAGTTGTCATATAAATGAATCCACATTTAAACTGTGAAACGTACTGTAATGTTTTATGTTCTCTATGAATCGTCTCTAGTTCTTCTTTAAACGCTTTTTCTGCCAGTTGGATCTCCTATAAAGAACATAGGTTATAAATCTTTCAAGCAAAATCATTAAACAAAAGTGGAGCATACCATATCAATCACAATTATAACAGGGTTCACACTGAGACTGAGGAGTGAAATTCCATGACTATTCCATGACGTTCTTATAACCAAATGCCATTTTGCATGAACGCATTGCTTGGCCGGTTTTAAGTATTTTCCATTCTTCGTACGGGATTTGAAACTGAAAAGTTTAGTTTATCAGGCATTTGTTTTACAGGAAAGAAAAGAAAAGAACAAGTCGTCAGTTTTGATTATTTTACCTCGTACGAGCATAGTTGCAGATCAAGTAAAATAAATGAAGGAGCTTGGTATATCTGCTGTTGAACTGAATCCAAACGACAATGAGTTGTTAATAAAAATCAGAGAAGGAATGATTTCTGTTGTACTTGTGTCGGCTGAGGGTAGTTTAAATGCAAACTTTCTAAAAATATTGGAGGCTCAGGGAAACCTTCAATAAGCGATTTCGTTGATTGTAGTGGATGAAGTTCACAGAGTGGAAACATGGTAGGTGTAAAACATTTTTAAATGTTAAAACGTTTGTATAACCTCATATTAAATGTTTGGATGCTCGCCTTTGGCATTGATTTTGATCCAGGCGAATCCGTCCTGCGTCTCTTGTCCTTAGGTTAGCTTACAAGCTAACGGCGACCTTGACAGTTCTTTTGATTTGCACCTGCTTGACAAAGTGATTTCTGCAAAAATTCCACTTAAGCTGCTGCATTGCGGATTTTTCTAGCACAAGCAGCACAGACACGCTCTGAAAAGATTTGGTTTTTCTCCAACGGTAACATGAATCCGAGATCAGACAAAAGCTCCACAAGTTTTGTGTTAACAACATATTTTCTCTTATCACAAGGCAATTTTTGTCTACAGCTTTCACACAGGTAACCTACCAAAGATCTTTGATAAATTTTTTGAGTCTGTTAATAAAAACACAACTACAAAATCAGGCTTGCTCTAGAACAACATACTATCTACCTAAGGATAGGACTAATTATGGTAAATTTAATATTAGATTTGCTGTTGTTAAGGCATGGAATTCAGTTAATGAACAAATTACAAGTGCACCCAGCTTATCCAAATTTAAGTACGAATTGAAAAAGAGTATACTAAAGTCGTACTAATATTTTCTTCAAAAATATTATATTATATCTCTTCCATTTTTGGTACTTATATTCTCATCATGATCATATTTTGTCATTAACGTCATCTTTCTCACTAGAGATATTTTCTTGTTTGATTTAGAATTCTTCTTGTACTTTTTCTTTTCAAATGCATTATTACAAAAATGTAATTTATTATACTTTATTTAGATGACTTGTTTAGCCCTATTAAGGTTATTTCAGCTAGCTGGTACTAAAAATACGTTTTTTCTCTCCTTGTCCCCTAACGTACCTAAAAAAATCATTGCTATTACGAACTATTAAAGAGGAAAAATTGGGACTGCTCGTTGTCTAGTTTAGAGCAAAACAGTAAATTTGTTACTCACTTACTGTGTGATGTGTGTGATACCTGCGTTTTCTCAACACAGTTGTGCTCAATTATGTTAATACTTCAATCGCAAAAAAAAACATAGCTCAAGGTGTTTTCCATGACCTTTGCCACTTTTTCCAGGCCAAGAAAATGCACTTTCAAACTCCACAACTTTTCATGATCGTGAGAACCCTGTATAAGATACCAACTGACGTATTAATTATAGAGTCAAAATAAACAAACCTGGAGTTCTTTTTCAAGCCTTGATATTTCCTTTTTCTTTTTTTCAAGCTCTTTGCTTTGAACCTTTTTCACATCCTAAAAATGTTATGCTAAATGAATCAATCACTGAAGGTCTTATTAAAATGTCTTCATCATATGTTTGTAAGATAATCACAATTACAGTTCTTCAATTTTGTGTATTTTGCAACTCTCAATGCGCTTACATATTAAACAACAGTCCACCTTGGTTATTCACGCTCCGGGAAGAAAACCGGACTACCCGCAGAAAAACCATCGGAGTCAGATTGAAAATCCTTAGCTCATGTAAGGAGTCAATCCTGGGTCCTAGATGTAGGAGGCACAACTGATAACCACTAGGCTAACTTGATGTCCTTAAGAGTATGGAAACTGCATGATTGGGATAAAAAGTGTGTGCTTCTAGAACAAGACGGAAAATTTATGTCCTTGGTAATAACCCAAATACAGTTGTAAAGTCAACTGCATACATCGTGAGAAACATTGTGAAAGAGTTAATTGAAAAACATCGATAGTAATGATCTTAAATCCAACACAGAAACCGAGGAAAACGCTCAGGTTAATGAGCTACAACTTCTGTATATTGTTGCACTATAACCGCAAGGCTCTACTTAAAAACAAACAATATAAAGATTATTTCTGGGAAAGGCTGGCATAATACCCCAATCCCCTTTAAAAATGTCAGTTAATGTGCTAGAAAAATATTTATTAAGGTATGAGTATATTGAACCAGCAGTAAGGAGGACATATACCCAATATTTCACCTATTAGAAACAAGTTAAGTGACCTGTAGTGTTCCTATATAGGATGGTAGGATGCTGTGAGTGAGATTCAGGTGTGTGTAAAAACCTAGTCTCGGGTAGGAGGATGCAGCTTTTACCTTCGTTAAGGAGACTATATTTTTGCCGGGGCCGGTTTGTTTGTTTGTACGTTAGCTAGCTAGTTAGCAACATAACTCAAAACTTTATAGACGGATTTTTATGAAATTTTCAGATGTTGTTAGAAATGGGACATGGAAGAACTGAATAAATTTTGAGTGTGGTCAGGAAGAAATCCGTTTGAAGTTTTCGTTAGCATTGTTATCACAATGCTTGGCGGAGGTCTGCGCTCTCTGAGTGCTTTTGTAGTTCTTGCTGGGATGCATAGGGGTCTTCTTAAGAAGGAGGAGCATCTGCAAATTTCTCCTGGAACCCCTCAGACATACATAATGAAAACAGCCTTATGTAAGCTATGTAATAATCAAAGGTAATCCAATATAATTTTTTTAGTACAGATGCGAACTGTTTCATAAATACACATTTTATATCCGATTTGCTTACAATCGCTGAATTTATTTTCACTCTGTCCCGGATTTTTTCAAAGATTTTTGCCGTTTGGAATTTCAGAGTTTTATCTACAGCTGTTACTAACTGAATATATAGGCGGCAGAGTCAGATAAATATAAGGCCCGAACGCCCGGGACAAGCTGGAAATAATAACGGGCAAGTATTTTATTCCTTAGGAAAAGCCCGCCGTGACATAGCAGTTAAATAAATTTTAAAATAATAAATTAAAGGTATCCGAATATTACGCCAACACCTAATTCATGTGAGAGATCGTATTATTGATGAGGAAAAGTTTGGTAGTGTTTACAGTATTAAGGACTGGGAAACTGGGCGAAGACTCAGTACTAGAATTAAAGAACACAAAAAATCCGTCGCATTGTCAGATTAAAAACCCAAAGCCATCTCCTATCCGGCTCCAACACCCTTCAACACGACATCGATTTTCTTTATGTTAGAATAATTGACCCACTGGAGTTCTAGAAAAAATAAGAGAAGCATTTTAAATTTCTAAACGTTAACCGGAAGTAAATTGGGTCTCTGGTTACCATTTGGCCCCAGTCTACGGATCCGTGTTGTCTCCTATTTAATGAGGTGGGACACTAAATGCTATCGTTTTACCGATAAAGGCCTCTGCATGGATGCTTTGATGCTAAACTTTCACTATTTACTGGTGCTTAAGAATATATTTTCATTTACATTTAACTTAAGTAGTTATTGTTTTTATGGCTTCTAAACTGTAATGTGAATTGAGTTTGCTACTTCTCAATAAAACCCTTGTGCTCTGCCATTTTTAACTGAGACTACTAGCTCATTCTGCTGAGCAAGTGATTTTGACATCCCACTTGCTCTGAAACAAGTTTTTTCAAAAATATTTGTCGGACTCTGTATAGGTAAATGGTACGTACCTCTAACACCAAAGTGTTCTCCTGAAGATCAGCCATTTGTTTCCTATCAAAAGGAACAATTTCTTTCCATTACGAAATTTCTTTAATCAAAAGATTGTGAGAAGAGGGAATAGGTTGTGCAGAAAAGATAAAAAGCAAAACCAGGAGAAGTCAGAACTTACCACTTTCATACGTATAACAAAGAAAAAACCGTACCGTTCATTCTCCAGTGTATTTCTTAAATCGTTCAAGCAATGGAGTGTTTCTTTCTCTTTTCTTGTGGTTTCTGTCACTTCTTTTGTTAGATTTTTTTGTTCTTTCTGCAATTCGTTAAAATAAGTCATTGCAAATATACAAAAAAATGAAAGATTCAGCATTTTTGCTTTACCTCTTTTTCTAGAATGGATAATGTTAAGTCGCATTGTTCCTTTTTCAATTGCTCGTTGCATAACTTTTCCTTTTCAATCTCGTCAGTAAGTAACTCAATTGTTTGCTGCAAAACACAAGATAAAAACAATAAAACTGTCACTGATTATTGACGATATATATAGGTTATCAGGCAATACTTTATTTGTTTTAGAAATTTTAAATGTACTGACCTGCATTTCTTTTCTTTTCTTTTCCAGTATGCGTTGTAATTCTTCCAATTTTTCTTTTTCTTTAGTAGCTTTTGCTATTGTTTTCCTTAGTGTTTCGCATTCCAAAGAAGTTCTAGCCTTTAGCAATAAATTGGAGCATCCAGTAAGGTGCACGAAGAACTTACTTTCACAAAAAATATAAAGGTTAGAAGTTTGTGTAAAGAAATTCTGACAACTTAACGTTTTGAAAAGCTGATTGAAAATGAAGGGAATTATCGCTACTCAGTATCAGTCGTATTAAGCAATCTAATTATATTTTTGGATACTTTCTCAGTTACCGTTGATGCACAAGAAGCTGA
>JAOTRI020123825.1:10000-11926 GCA_028564885.2 Zoanthus sanctaehelenae
CTGCCACAAAGCAAGTTAAATATCCATCGAAGTTGAAAAAAGCTTAAAAGTAACAATATTGTTAACAATGAACAGCCAACTCCGAGCATTTCGTGGTATCAAGAAGAACTTAAGCAAGCAAGTTCGTGGACGTGCTGTCAAGTTTCGATTCACTGTGACTTACGAGTATTTGGACCTCAAATGCATTTCTAAATGGTAAACTTTTTTTTATATTTGTCTTACCTGTGTCTAAAGTATATTCTACAAGGAGTCTTTGATTTATAATGTATCAATATAAGTGTATTTCCTAATTCTGTTACCATGTATACAATATACTGTAAATTAGCTTAGAAAATGTCTAATTATAATCTCAAATCAGGTATCGTAAAAGCGCGGAGTACTTTTCCTGTAATTATTTATATGACAGATAGTATTTTTTAAAATTTGTTGATACACATTTATCTCTTGGGTGGTGAACGTTTCCTTACCTGCATGCCGTTTTGTTGCATGGACAGAGTGCTATGCACTGCTCGTTCAAATCACACATAAATGTTTTGTTGACAAGGAAGTGCTGTTGAATTCATGACGATCTTGAAATGCAATTATTTTTGAATGATTTTTTTCCAGATAATTTATATGTTAATGGAACAAAATGAAAAGTATGTGTTTTAAGTAGTAAACAATATAATATCACTACATAAATGTACAGATACACCTTAGCTTCCTACAGTGTTAAGGCCGGAACACACGAGGGAGCTTGCTCAGGACTGCAACATACTCCTGGAGCAAAGCTCCCTCGTCTGTACCTACGATTTCATGCAAAAATAATTGTTGCGCGATAAAATATTTGCTCCTGCGATTTGCTCCATTGAATCAAACTGGTTAAATATAAGGGAGCTTGCTCCAGGAGCAAATATGTTGCAGGAGCGTGTTGCAGGAGCAAGCTCCCTCGTGTGTATCGGCCTTTACACATCCGTCGGTAATTTCCTCCTTTACGTTTGACCGACACAGTTATGCACAAATCTAATTTTAAGGCAAAAAAAAAACATCTCCCAGGCAAATTGCGTTTCCTATTATATAGATATGTTACCGTAAAACAGTTCAGTTGAGTAACTTTTAAGACACTATATTCAGCTGAAGAGTGGAAATTTTCTGATATTGTTGTTTTGGTTTTGCATTAAAAATACGTATATCTAGTTTAAAATCCTTTTAAGGAACTAATATTTACTCCAGCAAAATGAAAAATATAGCGAAAATCAGATAAATAGAAAAACATTCGTACAAAGGTGCTTCCTCTGCTGCAGGTGCTAAATGTAATGCATTTACGAGGGCCTTTTCCAATATCAGCTTCATATTAATAATCAGGTAATTAGATTATTATAATTAACATTTTTATATATTTGTAAGATTAATTATCCGTGTCTCCAATTAGTTGTTTTAACTGCTATCAGATTTGGTCATGTAAATAAAGTTATTATTATTATTACTAGTATTATTATTATTATTATTATTATTATTATTATTATTATTATTATTATTATTATTATAGATATTCGTGTCGCTGATGAGGAAAGGTATTATTGGTCCAGATCAGTTAATAGTTTTACACCAAAAGATTTTGCATCAATCAAATAGAAGCTTAAACTCCCAAAATTCAAATGCCTGAAGGGTACGTGGGGAGATGTTTAAGCTTTGATTTGATCAATGCATAAGTTTTATATTCTAATACTAGTTTTCACTCTTTCACTCCCAATCAGTTATCAGCACTCAACTTCTCCTTACATAACAAATACAAAACAATTAAGACATTCGGTAATGAGTAAATGAGAATTGATCAAACAATTCAAACTACTGAAGATTAAAAGTAAAATTCTCTCAAACTTGTTCAGTGAAAAGCAAGGGTTCAAGTTAGGAGAACTTAGTAATTCAACTGAGACTGAAATAAGG
>JAOTRI020123836.1:0-11926 GCA_028564885.2 Zoanthus sanctaehelenae
AACATGGAGTGATCAGTCTATTTCATAGAGCGGATATGTTTCTGTTCTAACAACATTGTGATACAGACAATTACTAATTAGAAATCTAAACTACATTGAATGTTATGTTTGCGTTTTAGTTCAGTTTAGTACATGCCAAAAATCCATAAATATATAATGAAAAGTGGCAAGGAAACCCAAAAGAAGCCAAAGGCTTATTGATATGGGTTACCTTAACTAGATTTAGCATTAAGTACAAAATAGATATTAACTGTCATGCTTGACAAATAAACTAAGGATAAAGAATTAAACTATAAATTACTATTCAAAGTCAGTTTTAGAAACAAATGCTAAAAAGCACACTTAAGAAAGCGAAGCCGAAAATAGCAAAAAACGAAATGGCATAAGCGGAAAATGTCAAATGACTATGTAAAATGAGGACACAGTATATTTCTTTAAGATAATAAACAATTGTTTTAAGCATAGACAAAAAAAGAGGTAATACTTAGTGCTTTCTTAATTTCATCATTCAAAGAATTAAATAAGTTAGGGCCTTGAAAACGAAAAGAAAATTTTTTAATATTTGTTCTATTTGTTGATTCCATAGGCAGCTTTTAAATCTTAGAAACGATTACAGACTCGGCTACTGTTCTTTCCTGTGGTTTTTATTGCACATACAATAAGGTAAGCGGAAATAATTTTTGTTTCTGGTATAAGGCCAAATAAAAAAAAAGTTTCTCGTCCCCGCCCGCTCCTAATTTTTTTTTTATTTTTTATTCTTTTTTATATAAACGATTTTTGAAAATATTTTCTAAAATAGTAAAGGAAAATATTAATTTTGGACTGAACTTTTCTTGTTGACACTTTAGTAGTCTTAAAATAGCTCTTTTATACCAGTTTATATACTGGAAAGATTGCAAGGAAATATAAGTTTATAACACGAAACCAGTCTGGAAGTGGAAGTCACAAGCTTCTCATACTGTTGTGTCACAAACATCCTTCGCTCGATCACGAACACGTGCGATATTTTTGACTTGTGAATTTTGCATTTCTTTTATGTGTCTAAGATTTTGGATCTAATCTTATTTGCAGACGATACAAGTATATTTTACTCACATAAAGACTCGAATTCACTTACTCAAATTATGAGTGAAGAGTTAACTGAACTGTCTGACTGATTTAAAGTAAATAAGCTGTCTATATAAATATTAAAAAATCAAATCTTATCATATTTAAATCGACACTAAAAAACAAAATCTTGACTTTGATTTTTTAATTAAAGGCACAAATATTAATTGTGTTAAAGAAGTTGTGTTTTTAGGTTGATATCATCGATGAAAATCTCTCTTGGTCTCCTCAAATTCTGAATGTTGCAAGAAAAGTATCAAAGTCTATTATAACTTACAAGTTTTTGCTTAAATCAGACTTCTTTACTAACTTTGTATTACAGTTTAGTATATTCTTACTTATTTTATTGTGCTGGCATATGGGGATCAACCCACCATTCTAAACTCGGACACATTACAACTCTTCAAAAAACGTGTAGTTAGAATAATTTCAAAAAGTCCTTACGATGCACATACCCAGGCAATATTTCCTCGTTTTTTTAAATTACTAAAATTTGAAAACATTACCAAACTTCAATTATGCAAATTAATGTTTTTATATCAGAAAGGTTTTCTTCCTGAGAGTTTCAATACCATGTTCGCTACAAACAAACAAGTACACTCTTATAAAGCCAAATAAAAAAAAATATTAGTTTCTCGTCCGGATCCGCCAAAAAAGGGAGGCGGGGGGATGGGGGAGTAATTTTTTTAATTTTGCTCTGAAAAGCTTTGATTCTTTAAAGTGCCATATTAAATGGATAGTATGATCCTATGTTAGGGTCGTCTCCCTGAATTATATAGTATTTATCAGTTCAGTGAATGAATTTGGCCTCAAACTTCTATGAACATCTTTGCATATAAAGTTCTCCTCTTTCCTTCTTTTGTACATTTATATGGAAAATTGTCATGTTGATATACTCATGTACGGTAATAGAACTGTTCGAACCTTCGAAAAGAATACAGCTAGATCTGAAACTGCAGCCAATGAAGCACTTAAATTTCCACTATGATATTCATCAAAGAAACAAGAATTAAAAAATACATATATAATCTATAAAAACTGCAGCATCAATGTAAGTCTCTGAGTCATTTGTATATATAGAAAAAGTAATGTAAAACTGATCGAGCAAACCATGGCTTTAGAACTTTCGTCTGCAAACGAATACTAGTACAGATGAGAACGACTTAAAAACAAGATAGGACCTAAAATGAAGTCCTGTGACACCCCGCATTGAATATGTTTAGGAGCTCCTATTTGAAAGATAACTCGTAAACCATTCGGGCGCATGCAGTGCCACGGACACCATAAAACTCTAATTTATGCAATCTCGTGATCTACTGTGCATGTCGAAAGCTTTAGATAGATCAATAAATAAACCTACAGTGAATTTACCTTCATCAATAGCTGCGGAGATTTTGTCATGTAATTGAACTAATAGTAATAAGGCATTCAAATTAAAGTGTAGTGATGTTTTCTGAAGCCATATTGACAAGAAGAAAGAATATTAAATTTGTCCACAAAATTTGATAGGCGATTGTATAAACAATCTTTTCCAGAATCTTAGAGAAAGCTGAAAGTATTGAAACTGGTCTGTAGTTAGAAAACTCAGTGAGAAATAATACCTGATTTAAGCAGTGGAATAACTCGTGCTATTTTCTACTGTAGTACTGATCAGGGACAATACCATTACATAATAAATTATTATAAAAGGAGTATTGATTAGTCTGAAAGACTCCTTTACAACTTTCATAGCAATTTGATCGTTTCCTGCGGCAGTCCCCGATTTTAAATTGCTACAAATTTGTAATAATTCCTTTTCTGTTGTAGGTTCTAAGAAGATAGAGTTATAAAAATTTCCTGCCATATAAGGACGGAAGGAGTTTGTTGATAGCGCTCTTTTCTTAGAAAAAATTAAGACCGATATTTGAGAAATTCTCACAAAAATTATTTGCAATTTCTTTTCGAATCAAATACTTTTCTACCATCAGTAGAAAATGATGTTACAGTGTTTGTTTTATGTTTTCTCCTGTTATTAACTTCATTCAGTATTCTCCAGGTCGAATTTATGTCTCATTTACAGGCCTCTAACCTATTTTCATAGTAGTTACGTTTAGCTAGTCTTAAATAAGAACCTGTTAAAATATTCCTATAACTTTTATAACGCTTTTCGTTATCAGGTGTTGGTATTTGTGTGTTTGTATAAAGTTTTTTTTTTCTTAAAGACTTGAAGATACCATTAGATAATCAAGGTTTGTTGAGAAAACACTTTCTAGTCTAGTTTTCACCTTCTGTAAAGGAAAATTAAAGTTGTAAATAGAAATAAAGTTGATTATAAAGGCTTCATACGCCCTGTTGGCGTCGCAATCAGCATGCACAGCAGTACAGTCTGCATTGCCAAACTCTTCTTTGAATTTTGAATAATAATTAGCGCTCTTATCACGAAAGGTTAACCATATGCATCCACTCTCCTGTTTGAAATCAGAACAGATACAAAAGATTGGTAAATGATCGGAAATATCACTAAATATCAAACCACTAGTAGAGCAGTTGCTTAAATCGTTTGTAAAAATATTATCAATTAGTGTAGGCTGTAGCAGTTATGGATGTTATTCTATTCGATCGTATTATCAAAGGAACAAACGGCCTAGAAAACATTACGTTCAAGAATTCGTCGTGACAATTGTGTTTCATTGAATCGAGATTCCAGTCAGCAATTAATTTCTTCGTTTTCATGTGACGTCACAGGTCTCAAAAAATTGGATCAAAATTTAGTTTTGAATCCTATTAACTGTATTATTTAATATGTGTAAGAAAACAGAGGTTAGAGTTATATTTCAATATTATTTTATCAAAATGTTTAATTTGCACGATGTTTCTTCGTCGCTTTGAAAGACGCTAATTATGTCACACAACGTAGTCACGCTTTTTAAAAACTCATAAAAATCTATATATTTACGACAAACGTAAATTTGATGCTTAAAAGTGACATTTATATAGTGAAATATAATGAGATGTTTCAATCTTATGTTTAAATTAACACTTTGAAATTATGGCGGCCATGTTGGTGGCATGTCAAGGCCCACCAACATGGCGCCGCCATACATTTTACTCTAAATATTTAGAACTGATTTTTTTTCGCTAATAACTCCGTAAAGAACAGTCCTTTTGCTCCAATTGCTCTACAAGCTCATGAGCTCTTTTTATTATTTGGGAAAGAAATAAATATTTCGAAATTCTAAAACATCAGACCAGTAAACCACGTGGTTGCAAACGAAGAATAACAATTTTTGTTTTCTTTTGATACGCAAACCAATAAGGAGTCTAGTTCATTTATAAAATGCGCTAAGAATTGCTTTGGAGGTCTACAGATAACTCTAATTATTAGGTTTTTCCTTTTGGTCTCGTCACCTCAACAAACAAAGACTCGGCACAACTTTCGTTTGTAAACACTAGATCAGTGCGATTGTTTTGAATAATATGGTTATGTGTTCACTTAAAAAGTTATTCAATTGTTCTTCAATATAATAATCGCAACCGCCATGCTTAGGGAAAAAATTAGAATCGGGATTAATATCTTAAAAGACTAAAATTGTTATGTATAAAGATTAAATAATAGAGATGATAGTCTATCCGCATCGAAAATGATGCGCCTGGCATTTTATAATATAACAATATAGTTGATGTTCGCGGGCGTAAATATGTTTTAGGCCCGACTCAGGCTCATTTTAGCCCGAGCGCAGCGAGAGCCTCAGCCTGAAATTGTTCTTTAATGGTCCTTAAATTTAAGCCAATTTGAGTTTTGTAGTTCTTATGAAGTTGTTCTTATAAAAGGCGTGAATAGGCGCACATTAAAATGTTCCATTTTTTTTTCATTTGGCGGTCTTTTGTAAATATTCTGACCATACAATATACTAGTCACTAGTCGCTAGGGATGAATATCCCCAAGTTGTCAACACAATACGCAGATTGTGCAATGTGAACGCATTTCAAACGGGTTATTTCAAAATAACAAATATGTCAATTAAACCTGTCCAAAAGGTGGCTCTCAATTTACAAACAGTTTTAAAAAATAACCTAAAACTAAAAAAAATTACTTTTAAATATTACGTGTGAAGCTTAACCTACTAAAATACGTTGCCAGGTATTTGTTCTTTTATTTGAAGCAGGTAAATCAGTAACTCTCTTACAACGTGTCAAACATACAAAGTAAAGCTGTCACTATATAGTATATTGGCTTACCACAAAGGTTGGGAGCTTATAACAAAGAATTATATTTTTAATTTTTAAACATATAGTCTATGACGTCAATTAATTTGATCAGATCAATATTTCTTGACAAAATGACTCTATTTCTCAAGTGAAACATTTATTTCAACTTTTAAGACATAAAAAATTGTAAACATTTCTTTTCGTTGTGAAAAAAAAAAGAGCCGTAAACTTTTTTATTGACGTTACCTGAATATTTGTTAGGAGGAATATTTCAAAGCCACTTCACAAGAAGCAAAATTATTTTTCTTTTCAAGAAATCGATTAACTACGGTGGAAGTATAGAGTGACAATTATTGTATCTGATCCTGACTTTTCTGAATGTTATTCTATTTCTCTCTATCTTAGCCCCTAGTCTTTCTTTAGTCGCTTCCCTTGTAAAATAGATAACTTGTTTAAATCAAACTATAAAAATTGACTTTTAGATTTAATGGAGCCGAAATCAATTGCGTAAAAAAACATTCTCATTAAATATATTCAGAAATCTATATATTGCAACTGAATTGTAATAAAGGTTTTACTCTTAGCCATTCTTCAGAGTAAAGAGTTACAATATAATTTAACATTTCGCATGGTGTCAGGCATCTATAAAATCTTTTGATTTAATTTTACATCAACGTTGCACCATCAAAGGAATGTAAAAACAGTTTTAAAAAGCGAGAAATTGTCTAACGTAGTTACTAACTATTGATTGGCATACAAAGAGTTTTTTCTTGCAGTATAGTTGTCAAAATCAAGAACCAGTAGATTTTGCCAAGGCTCATTACTTATAACTTTTTGACGTTTCAGCATCAACTTGTTCCTTGTTCTCATTGGGAACGGTTTTTTCTGTAATGTAGCTTTATTTATGCACGGGAAAACAATCAGGACTTGTATATTATATTATATTAACTATTATATAATATTATATATATATAATACTTAAAATCACTATGTTTACAACTGTATTTTAATTAAAACAATGAAAAAATAAAATATATAAAAATATGAATAATCAAAAGGCCTGCTTTCCATGAATGCCGTGTATAAATATATATATATTAAGAGACAAAAAAAATCCATACAATCACATTTAAAGCTGCTCAGAGATTTTGCTTAGCGAAGTTAATTCTATAGTATAGAGACAAGCTGTTCTAAAGAATCGTACCACTGTATTGGGAACTTTTCTTTAGATAGTTTATGCGGGGTTTTGCCGAACAGCGAGTTTGTTCGTTGTGTTCGGTAATGCAACTACGGTTTACAAATTTAACCTTGAAATATTCGGTGGCTAAACCATTTAGTGATTTGCAAGCCATAGCAGCCATGTTGGATCTCCGTCGATCATCAAACATTTTCTAACCTAGACGCTCAAGAAGAAGTTCCGCGTCTGCATCGTAGTTGGAAAAAGTCAAATTCTGGCCGCGCGGTTTTGTAGCTTCTGGAGTTTTGTTGCGAGAGTGTTTTTACTGTGCACACATAAACCGCATTGAGATTCAGTAAAGTTTAATTTCAATGAATAACATTCTCATCTTTATTCAGCCTCACCTAGCCTGAGCTTGCTCTTCAATTCTTCTGAACCCCCGATTGTTCTCGTGAAGTTGTTGTTCTTAAACAACAAGCAGAGCATGAAACTATAAAAAATATTAAATTAAAAAAAAACATGAAATACAAGGAGTAACTGGCGGTATATCCTTGATATACATCTCATGAAGTCGATACAGGTTTTGTGAGTTTCTACAAGTTCCGAAATTTTAGTACCATGATCATTAGACCCAGTTTACTAATGCAAAAAGTGCACGCCTTTATAGAAAAAAAAACATAAAATTTTGCCAAGGCTTTTTGTTATTATTTTGTTTTGGCTTTTCCGGCCTCAATTTGTACTTAATTCATTTTTATCTCCGTGTGCGGTTTGCAATAATGAAAAATATCAAAACAACAAGGCAGGCGCTAGTCTTTGAAAAACAATGCTTTTGTAAATTTGCTGTGCACATTGCGAACCGCGTAAAGTTTCAACAAGAAACATTTTCACTTTTATTTCAGCCTCAGCCTGAGCTTGTTCTTAAATCATTCTTAATTTTATGCAAATCTGAGCGTCAAAGTTTTTTAAAAAGAGTTTTTATTGAAGAGAAAGCGTGCACACGCTTTTGGTTGAACTGGAAAAACAACTTTCTGACCTTTGATATTCACCATCCGTAGCTTTGCCTTGGGCAAATGAAAGAATCTTTTGGTCGCATTCTTTTTATGAAAATAAAAACTGAATACCCCATAAGGAAAAATCAGACCTAAAAGCTTTATTTTAAAAAAAGAAATAAAAAAATAAAGGGCCTTGTGGCGACTTCAGCCGCAAGTTTTTCTGAGTATTTCCAAATAGTGCATGGATTAGCTGGCCAGAACAATAAAAAGGCGCTGAGAATTACAGCAGCAGTACATGGTACAGTATCAAACATGTATATGCAACGTATAGGAGCATTCAAGTTTCGGCTGCTTTTTTAAAAAAATGAAAAGAACTGTTAATTTAGTGTTAAAAGTTTTAGCATGAACTTTGAGTATATATAAACCTCAATTTTTCTTCAAGGATTAAATAATATCTTTAATTTGTATGATGAAAATTTCAGCCTGGTGCTTTGTGTTCTTTTTAAGTTTGTTCTTATAAAAAAGCGTGTACTTATTCAACTCAACTGAATATAACCTGTTCGCAAACAATATCAACATCTTCAAGCATAATTCAAAAGTTTAAGTAGAAGCCGTCTTCAATATCACTACTGACCAGTCAGCTGCTAAGCCTAAAGTGTCAAAACGATAGTAAATGAAAAAACCGATGTGTTGGGTTTTACTAAGCAAGTTTCCATTTACTAGCAGAGGAAATCTTACTGCGCCAAAACAGTCTAAAAACAAAACGCACTCTGTCTTTGTTAGTTTATAAATATTTATGTTTCACCTGGGAGGTTTTCTTATTAATTTTTGGGGGTTTTCCTTGGTTTTTGAAACCTTTTTGATTTGTAGATATAAAATATTTATCTCAGAAAAGTTTAACTTGATCTAAAGCTAACGAGTTTGCTTTCGTTCTGTTTTTTACTTAGGATGAAAAATTAGTAATTACTGAGTAGATATAAACCTCATGTTTATAGCTATAGTATACATTAATAAATGTTTTTCATGGTCGTCAAACCAAAAAAAGTTTACTCGCTTTGATATTATTGCTCGTTTAAACGGATGTTAGATTTTTAAACCGTTGGCATTTTACCTTTGATTTTGAATGAAAATCCACACGCGGCAAAAACATGAATATGGAAATTCCTTTGAAAATATTACATTTTCCCAAATCAGTTCTAAAAACTTTAGAACTTTAAAAATTTAGAGTACCTGTAAATCAAATCTATGTCACTCGTGTGTTTGTTTGATTTTGCGCGTGTGATCAAAAATTCCAGTATGATATCTGGTACATCGATGTCTATCTGATCTGATCTGACTTGATTCAACAAATGTTATTGGTGACAAAATTTTGAATAAAACGAAAACTATCCTATTCAATGGCATCGACCATGTTTTCAATTTTAGTAAATGTTAGTTTGGGCTTTATTAAGAAAGCAAAATACGGTCGCTAGTAAGTTCGATTTTTTATTGACGAATTATTGTGTAGTTGTAAAATTTTATTCAATCTCCGCGGGGAAACGACTCGCAGCTCAAACTGGATCGCGGCGCTTCCACGTGACAACCTTTTTATCGTCTTTCCGCATCCCTGAGTTTTAAAACAAATGCTGAATATTTTTTTTTTACCCAAAATTGCTTTTTTTATCATTGCATGTACAGCTGTGTTTTTAATCATCTAATAAGCAGTTTTTAACTTCTGACGTCGTCGATCGCAGCTTTTATTTTAGTTAGCTGGAAACAACTCATCAGTCAAATGTCTAGAAAGCAACATATGATAAGAAGGTCTGCCTTCAATGACACATGCGACTGAAACAGGTGTTATTCACAAACACGCATCTTTTTTAACTGTGTGATATTTTTAACGTAAAATTCTCGGATATGTTTTTTTTATCTTTGTATACTAAAATATTTGCCATTTCAAAATACTATACGCAACATCATAAATTTGAATATTCTAAAAACAGCTAATGAAGAGAATAAAAAGCCGGCCGACTTTCATTTGAATACGTGCTACTTAGACAATTAAGATCAACATTGACGTTCTTCTCCTTTTAAAATATGATTTTCATTCCTAGTACTAAGTTTCCAGTTAATAGTTTTCCAGGTCTACAATGGAAACAAGTTAGGCCTTTAAAAACGTATCACTCGACATTTGGCCCAAACCAATCGATATACCACCAGATTTATTCGACAAAACACAATACACTTCCCTTGTTTTCAATAAACAAACAAACTCTGGACCTTACCAATGTCTGCAATATTAATATAAAACAGCATTAAAATCCAAAGAGCAAGCTGTTGCAATTACCTGTGTTTTCGTCATTTTCTTTCAGGTATTTATGTGGCGTTGATTCAAGTTCGTCGTCATTCGGTTTCTTTTTTACACAAGCTGACCCCATAGAAAATGCAGTTATCGGCTAAAAACTGAACTTTGAGACATCTTATTTTGCCATGGCTGTCAACATGTCTTCATCTCTGCTAAATAGAAAACGTAATAAAGAAATAATTTGAGTTCCTTGTTTTTCTTACTTTACAATCCTGCAGACCCAAGTCCGAACTACAGACCAGCTAGAAGATCACTTTAATTCACCGATAATTACAGTGACCGAATGAAGAATTTCTAGCCCTAAAGGTTCGACCGTCAAATGATGTAAATTGAGGTCACAATTATTGGCTTAAAATGGTAATTAATTCACTGTCACTTGCAGATTTGAAAAAAGTCCATCATATCGGTGCTCACTATCACAAAAATGAATGGTTGGCGTCTGCCCCAAACTAATTTTGAGGGCTTTGTTCGTCACTTTTACTACCGATGTTATTGCGTTGCATTCATATTATCAAAAAATGCAAGGCCAAATAACTCAGATTTAAGATAAACAAGATAATAATCGCTGGCTTGTCGGGTTCTGTACCTTAGCTGTCACCATTCAATGTTGACAGTATCACGAAAACTTACCAAAGTTGAATCAGTCTTTGTCAGACAAGCATTTCTCAACGTAACTTTTGATCCATACCTATTAGTTGTCAGTTTTTAATCTTGTGGCTGATTAGTACATTGTAAGTTTCCCTTTGTTGATCAAAAGTAGTATTAGATATGGAATTGGAAAAGCATCTGTCCCCCATGTTTCTGCATTTTTTTAAAAAAAAGTCAGGTATTTTTTTGCGCACATTTGCAAGCAAGAACTGATATCTTCTTCGCGAGGTAATTCGCATAATTTTTCAAAAATTTGCAATTTAGATTCGTTTTAGTTTGTTTCCCAAAACTGACAATTACTCCATGACAAATTAATATTTTTCATTACTCTATGAAAAACCGCATGTTTAAAAACATACTCCAAAAATTTTTTTTCGTATACAAAAGCGTTTTGTGGTCTCCGTATAAATGAAACAAGCAACTTCAGGCACTGCAATGGTTTGATTTGTTTTGAACAAAATAACCACGCCGCCTTCCTTCGTTTCTAGAATCTATTAATTACTGTAGTTTCTTCTCGTATGTGTCTTAGGTTGCAAACTTGTATTTTTCATGAACAGAAAAAACCCGATTCATCGAGTATTTACTTGGGTCTGGATAAAGGTTAGTCCGCACGAATATAGCATAGTACGTCCCAACACAAACATTTTACCAAGATCCCAAATGAAACATGAAGAAAAAATTTGAAAACATTCAACGAATGAATTTGTTAAATGTAGTTGGCTGTCAAAGCAATTTGGTACATGCACCTTTGTTTATTCGTCACAGTAAAAAAAACCACTACAATTACAGAAAGTCAGTTTATATTTAATATTAGCTTGTCTAAGTGAACAATTAGACTGTTCTGACAACCAGATAAATTAAACGTTCTAGTACACAGAACACAAATAAATTAATTACTATTTTCAAACTTCTCCATGAGCTTGGATGTCTGCACGTTAGTTATTTTTCAATTCTATTCTATATGAATCGTCTTTTTGCTTACAGATATCGTGTCAATAGACTTATTGCAGTTTTAAAAACATCAAATACGCAGTCAAATCTTTTACAAGGTCGTTTCAATGGATTTATTGAAGTTGTAAAGACATCAGATAGAAATGAGCAACTTTTAACGTCTAAATGATCAGTCGTGTCAATAGATTTGTTGCAGTCGTGAAAAGTGTTAGACGTGCAATGCAATCGCAAGACATGTAATGGAATAGCTAAAGAAGAGGAAGAAAAAGAGAAATGAGCAAAGGTTTACGACACTGAGCAAGAAAACCACAGAGAAACGAAAAAACAAAAAGAAGACGAAACTGGAGAAGTTAACGGTGCTGACAACAGCAAACAATCTGTACGTAGTTTTAACCTTCTTCCATGTAACTCATCTCCCTCTGATTGAGGATTCTTATGAGTAGTTGCGGCTGTGCAGGTGTATGGTTTATATAATAATAATAATAATAATAATAATAATAATAATAATAATAATAATAA
>JAOTRI020123847.1:0-11924 GCA_028564885.2 Zoanthus sanctaehelenae
AATTGTTACTCCTAAAAGTCTGGTATCGGTGACCCACTTCACTACATTATTTCCTAATCTAAGGCTAGGGACGGGACCAATGAACTTGCTCCTCTTCAAGATCATACCCTCGCACTTTGTCGGGTGTGGCACAAGGGAGTTTTCCTGACATCAAATATGCAGCTCTTCTAGCGTCTTATTTAGTTGTACAGCAACCTTGTCAACGGTTTCTCCAATACAGAACATAGTGGTGTCGTCCGCGTACATATAAACAGTTCCGGTGGTAATGGCCTTTGGTAAATCATTTGCGTGCAAAGTGAAGAGGGTCGGGCCTAACACAGACCCCTGTTGAATCCCGAAAGTGACCTTGGCTTTGTCTGGAGATATTCCATTAACTACTGTGTATTGTGTTCTTTCGGAAAGATAATTTGTAAGCCAGGCAAGTAATTTACCACTAACTCCAAACTGCTGATAGAGTTTATTTAGCAGAATAGGGTGCGACACACTGTCGAACGCTTTTTGAAAGTCGATGAAAGTAGCGCAGACACCAGATTTCCGTTATGATCCATTAGCAATTCTGTAGATAAACCTTTGCGATATGCCCATTGCTTATCACTTGCTAAGCCTTGATTGTCCTTGAAAATATGAGTGGCGACCGTATCTGAAACGCAGGACTCTAGTATTTTACTTGAGACGCTCAACATGGAAAGGGGACGATAATTCCCCCTTTCCCCTTCATCATCACTCTTATGTACAGGGTTCAACCTGGCAACTTCCCAGTCCTTATAAACTTTGCTTACACTTATACTGCGGTTATACAATTCAGTTAGTGGTGAAATAATGGCTGTCCCAGCAAATTTCAGCATTTTCGGTGAAACTCCATCCGGACCTGTCGCTTTATTGACTTTTAATGAATTGATTTTCTCCTTTATAATATCGTTATGACATAGCTTGATTTCAGAAATTTGTAGTCCTGGACAGTCCCCGAATGAAGGTATAAATGGTATGGCATGTTCAGCTGCTAGTTTTTTGTCTATACTATAGTGGAGAAATAATCATTTAGTAGATTAGCTTTTTCATTGCCATCAACTGCAAGGCTTTTGTCACTACGCCGAAGAGGTCCTATTGGCTTCCTAATTCTGGGTTTAGTTTCCTGCGAGAGCAAATTCCAATAGGCAGATGTTGTTTTAATTTCATTTAATTTATCCTTAAACTAAGTTGCTTTCGCCTTTCTAATGCCGGAGGTTATCTGATTTCTCAACCTTTTGTAGGTAGCCCAGGATGGCGTATCCTTTGTTTTCACAGCTTTTTTGAATAACTTAATTCTTCGATTGATTTTAAGTTTCAGCTCACTGTTTATCCACGGCGAGGATACGCTTCTCGTTTTCACATACCTGTGTGGCGCGCGACTGTTACAGACGTCGTTGTATAGTTCTCCCCATGCCAAGAGCATATCGTCCATATCGTCAAAGATTCCCGCAATATGAAAAGGCGTGCGCTATGAAATTATTTAAATCAAAGTGTTTGTAATTCCTAGTCTTTATTACCCGCGGATGAGGTCTTTTACCAGTTGAGTTTGACGGTTGCATACACAAGACTGTGGTCAGGGACTCCTATCTAAGCCACGCCAGTTCTTGTAATTAAATCTGGTTTGGTAGTGGCGATCAAATCGATTAGAAATTGAGATGTAGTCGTTATTCGTGTAGGTTCTTTAATCACAATAGGAACCGAATATATTAAGTAATTTCCTTGTTTTCAATGGTAAACCATCATAAGATGCTTTTCTGGTAGTTTCGAACTCTAATAAATCACAGTTCGTATCAGTGAGTAAGAAAATTCTATTCGTTTTTATCCACGCTTTTTTTTAGAGCTGCATTAAAGTTGTAAAAGAAATTGGGCGATTCAAGTTCAGATCTATAGACTGCTGCAAATAGCGTGTCGCCTATTGGGAATTTAACTTGAATTCCTACTGTTTCAAGATCCTTTATAAGCAAACCCTTGCGATAGATGACTTTTAAATGCTCCGCGTAGTACAGTACACATCCACCTCCTTTGCATTTTCTTCTGTCGAGACGTGCAAACTTAAATCCGTCAATGTAAATATCATGATCAGCGTCAGATTTTTGATTCAATATTGGCTAAAATGTCAAACCTGCATATCTTTGCAGAAGCCTCAATTCATCAACTTTGTTTCGAATACTAGCAAATGTTTAGGTGGCCTATCCGTAGATCTTTTGAAGCTGTATATTCAGCTCACAGGCAATACTGTGTAAGACGTCTTCCCGATCATTGCAGTCATTGCTTGCTTCGCTGGCATCTGTGATTTCATGGCTGACAACTGATTGCTGGACGAAAAGCGAATTAAAAGACTCGTCAGATAAACTGTCAAAAGGAAAATTAATATCTTCTTTTTTCCGATTATGATATCCATTACCACACAACTTGCAACTTAGCGAGCAATGATTGCAAGCATTGGTTCGATGACATTTATGACATCTCGTTTTCTGCGAGTTAGGGCCGGGATAGGATTCAATATCCCAGCTAGTTGCGAGGCGTATAAGTTGAAAGGTTGAGGCACTGTTAGAATAACGGCTTATTCTGCTGTGATAGAAACATTTAATCGAGATATGTCTAAGATGGCGTTTCAAATTTGTTCGTTGGCTAAACGATAATGGCCAAGGCTCAACTAAATTTCTCTTTTGTATAAAACTTCTCGTCAACCATATCCGACCATGCAAATAATTAGGTAATCCGGAGTCATCAAAGCTGCTGAGATAGTTAGCAGGACGTAAAGTAACAGTTGTCTCGCATGTATCCTCCACAATTACAACGTTATCATCTCTGGAGTCTCCATTTGCATCTGGGTTGGCGTCAGAAGCTATACCAAAGGAGGCAGCACTTTGCTTTGCATAGGGGTCTATTTTGGCCATTTGTCTTTTTCTTTCCTCGGGTGTTTTTTACATCGACTCTGCAGCAGGGATCTCGAGGCTTTTCCAGTCCGGAGCAAGAGTGAATGGTCCTTCCCCAATAAAGGCCCTCTGGACGTTGTTTCTGCATTCCTGAACCATCCGTCTGTAACTCTCGATCGCCTCAACCCAAAAACATGACTTTTTGGGAAAGCCTGCAACGGCTGCATGTTGCTGCCGTAACCTCTTGAACCTTCAGCTTGTACCGGAAATTGTGGCATTCAGCAGCATTATTATAGAAAAAGTCGTCCTTTAGTCCTATTTCTCTCCGATTTCCAGGTGCCATACCGCTTTGTATGTCGTTTACGATACACTGGATAAAGTAAAATGTGAACCGCTGATCTCACTTTTGTGAAACGTCTGCCAACATGGTTTCAAATTCCTCAGTTGTAGTGCACTCTACTAAGCCGCTTTTTGGTGGGATGGTACTGCCAAAAACGTCTTCAAGGATCATACTTTGCTCGAATCCGTCCAACTGAAGGTTCTGCATTTTTGTCTTTATTTTGTCTTCGATGTGTTTCTTGCATGACAAGTAAGTCTCCCCTTTCAGAGGTTTCAGAAACCCCTTCTGTCCCTTGTCACGGTCTCCGCCAACAAATCGATTTTTTTCAAATTCGTAGTCAGCCTCAAGCAGGGTATTGCAAAAAAAGAGAAATTGTGTTTTGTCTTGCCGTCATGGAAGAGTGCAGAACCAGGTACATTGACAAACTTTCCTGTACGTTGGTTAATGAACTTGGGATTCTGGTACGTTGTGGAAGTAACGTGAGATTGTCCAACATTAAATGTGGTGTCTATTGAAAGCACAGCTGCGGAGTTTGGCTTACAGCAATTTTTATCAATTTCAGCCATCTGCCACTCTTCTACATATACGACCCTTGGCGACGGTGTCCACTGAAGACCTTTAATACACGATGCAGCTGTGTTTCTTCCCAGTGCGAGAAGGGAGTAGAATTCATCTTCATCATTACTTGTTCTTTTCAGCTGGGCTCTCACGTTTTTTACTTGTGTAATGTTTCGTGGTGCGTTTGAAATTGCTTCAACTTCGATCATCCCACCAACCTCTTCAAATACTTTATCGTATGTGGTCGTAGGCCCCATCGGATGTTTCACTTTAGCTTCAATAGACCGTCTTGTGCTTGAAGCAGTCGGGATGAATGGCTTCTTCGTTCGTGGGTTTTTCTTGGGACTGTATGGTGTTCCTCAAGGTCAAGCTCCTGCCCATGTTTCTGAGAAACGATTGTTGTGATTCTTGAGAAATCACTGTATTTTGCATGTTTCCAGTAGGTACTGAGAATGATGTATTCATCTTCCTCCAAATCAAATCTATCTTGTACACGTCTAGGCCACCGTCTACTTGATAGTATGTTTTCATCTTCAACTTGAAAGAATTTTCCACCATGACCGAAATTGGTGAAAGAGCCAAGATCGGTCACCAACCAGTCACCTTTATCTTTTAAAGCAGACCTCAGAATGACAAATGCCGCGTTTTCCTGCACACGCAGTGGTTGTTTTGTGCAGATTTTTCTTAAATCGACGTTAACAACTAACACATCAAATCTTTTTTCAAAGTTGAGATCTCTCTTGCCCTTATACAGTTAAGGACACTCAGGTCCATAAAACTAAACATCATCACTGAAAAAAGGGGAAAAAAGTCAATTAACAAAAATACCAATTTAGGTCTGCCAACAATGTACTTTAGCCCTGTCTCTTAGTAAATGATCATGAAAACACTCAGGCCATTTAAGGCATGACAACCTATTTAATAATGCATGTTTTGTTAAAAATTTTGCTGTTTACAATCAATTCCTTCTATCTTTCCTCCGGAAAAATGAATAACAAACAAGGCTCGACAGTATGCTTGAAATTTTCTAAGTTCAAATTGTAGTCATGCGACCAGCAACTCATAATTATCAGTCAAAATGTTCACGCTAAAATGGGGTAGGGATAATTAAAGCAGCAAAAAGTTTTCTTACACTTGAGATGGTCCTAGATATTTAGCCTAGTATGCGTGTTTATGTTAAACAGGGCCGGGTAATTAATGAGAAAAGGGTTCCGCGACTTATTAAACAGTTTAATAGCAATTAGTTTCAAGACACAGTTACATTTTGCATTGTCTACCTAACATTTCGGAAATCAGAATTCCTTCAATTATGGTTTGGAAGTGAGTGACGTCATTGCAAAGCAATGTCACATGTCAATTGAAATCACTTTTGGCAAGTTTTAGCGAGTCAGATACCACGACATTTATTGAAATCTCTCAAGTCGGATAACTGGTTTATAATAAGTTGATCTGCTTAAATTCTGGGGTTTTCTTAGCCTTAAAAACTATGCCTAAACTAGCTTGAGCAAAATTCAAGGACATTGCAATAGCAACAAAGGTCTGTTTTATCAGGTTATCAATGGTACCAAAAAATTGTAGAAGGTGCTTCAGATTATAAAATACAATATCAAACAGCAGGAACGAAAAATAACATCCTTTTAAAATTGAGTAACTAAAGAACAAAGATATTAGGGGTTTCAATAAAAGCCGGTTACCGACGGTCTACCGCCGCCCGACGTGGGACCTCTTACCGCCGTCTGTTTGGATTTCATGCACCTCTTTGCATAAAATTTAATAGTTTGTCCAAAAAATCCTGCTTTGCGGTCAATAAAAATACCCATCAACAGCATGTTTTTTTATGCCAAGAACGCTGGAAATCGCTTTTCCGAGCTTCTAGATTACAAATTTTTACGGAGATTAAAACAAAATCCAATCAAGCACTAAACGCCCCCCTAAAAAGTTTTGTCTAGGATTTTGTGCTTTATTTTTAATAATAAACCCTAACCCTAATGTTTCACTTGTAATTATATTGTCGATTTAGGGTTAGGGTTAGGGTTCGTTATCAAAAATAAAGCACAAAATCTTACAAGAAAATCTTTAGGGGGGGAGGCGTCTTCTACAAATATATCCCAAGATGGTGCCAGTGGTCATCGGAGCACTTGGAACTCTACCAGACAATAATTTAGCCAGAGACTAATGTTTACTCGCTCGATGGTTCAGATCTTGGTGTCAAAAATTAAATTTGTAGAGGGAGGAAAACCGCAGCACTCGAAGAACAATCCACGGAGTCCGATTCTGATTGACAAATCTAACTTGCAAACCCTGGGGTCAATGCAGGGAAAACAGGCGCGACTGATGACCACTGTGTCAAGCTGACTCCCTAACTAATCAGAATTGCTCTACAGCATGTCTTCAGCTGATGACCACTGTGTCGAGCTGACTCCCTAACTAATAAGAATTGCTCTGCAGCATGTCTTCAGCTGATGACCTCTGTGTCGAACTGACTCCCTAACTAATAAGAATTGCTCTGCAGCATGTCTTCAGCTGATGACCACTGTGTCGAACTGACTCCCTAACTAATAAGAATTGCTCTGCAGCATGTCTTCAGCTGATGACCACTGTGTCAAGCTGACTCCCTAACTAATAAGAACTGCTCTGCAGCATGTCTTCAGCTGATGACCACTGTGTCAAGCTGACTCCCTAACTAATAAGAACTGCTATGCAACATGTCTTCAGCTGATGACCACTGTGTCAAACTGACTCCTTAACTAATAAGAACTGCTCTGCAGCTTGTCTTCAGCTGATGACCATTGTGTCAAGCTGACTCCCTAACTAATAAGAATTGCTCTGCAGCTTGTCTTCAGCTGATGACCATTGTGTCAAGCTGACTCCCTAACTAATAGGAATTGCTCTGCAGCTTGTCTTTAACTGATGACTATTGTGTCAAGCTGACTCCCTATTACTAATAAGAATTGCTCTGCAGCTTGTCTTTAACTGATGACCATTGTGTCAAGCTGACTCCCTAACTAATAAGAATTGCTCTGCAGCTTGTCTTCAGCTGATGACCACTGTGTCAAGCTGACTCCCTATTACTAATAAGAATTGCTCTGCAGCTTGTCTTCAACTGATGACCATTGTGTCAAGCTGACTCCCTAACTAATAGGAATTGCTCTGCAGCATGTCTTCAGCTGATAACCACTGTGTTAACCAGACTCCCTAACTAATAGGAATTGCTCTGCAGCTTGTCTTCAACTGATGACCACTGTGTCAAGCTGACTCCCTAACTAATAAGTATTGTTTAGTTTAGTTTATTGATTTTTTGCCTAAAAGACTATAAATTTACATAAACAAATAATGAAATAATTGAAACCCAAAAGAAGCCAAAGACTTATTGATATGGGTTACCTTAAATAGATTTAGCATTAAATACACAATAGATAATAACTGTCAGGCTGGACAAATAAACTAAGGATAAAGATTTAAACTATAATTTACCATAATTCAAATTCAGTTTTAAGAGCAAATGCAAAAAGCAAACTTAAGAAAGTGAATATAGCAAAAATGGCATAAGCTATAAGTGTGAAAAGTCAAAGGACTATGTAAAATGAGAAAACAGTGTACTTCTTTAAGATAATAAACTTGTTTTAAGCATAGACAAAAAAGAGGTAATACTTGGTGCTTTTTTAAAAAGCATTGTTCTTTTAACATTGTTAACATTTATAGCCAAAATTTTTTATAATACTGTAAATGGTTTTCTTGTTATCATGATGGTAAACATGCAGCAAAATTGGTTAACTTTACTTTTAATCAAGTTGATTTTCATAGCAACAAAGGCTCGTCATTCATTAAAAACTAACAAAAGCTTTTACAACTCTTGTGGCTTTTGAAGCTAGCAGAATTATTATATATTAAGTATTATTATCTCTGTCTCTATTATGATAAGTTAATGAACATGGCCTTTGACTCCCAGTGGGCTGAGGCTTTACATCTTGACAGGTTAGTACCTACACCTTTTGCAGACACTGGTACAGGTAAAACAAGCATTTAAATCTTATAAGAACCTGGAATTGAGTCTGGGACAATGTGGTTGGAAGGCAAAGATCTTGTTCACTGTGCTAACGCCACTGTTATAATAAGTTATTTGCTGGATTGTTGTATAGATTACATCTTTGTAGGTGTATTTAAATCTTGATTCCTTGCAGCTCCTGGTGGAAGTATTGTTGAGGATGGTGGAGAGACATTTGGCTGTCGCACCACATGTTGTGTGTTTGAAACCAATGAAGACTCCCTGAAGAACTTTGTGCAGGTATACAATGCAGTCACTTGGTTTTATAAAGTTAAAATGTAATATCAATGATGTAGATGTGATGGACTGTGATGCAGGAGTAGTGAGAGCAGTGTGAGAAGTTGATTGAAGTTCATTTATGTCATTTGTAGTCCAGTCAATGTGACTTTGTATGAAATTCTAAATTCTCCTAAAAGTTTGAAAGAGATAATAGGGATCATACAGGGAGAGTTGAGAGCTTTACATCGTTTTTGCACTACAGATTCTTCAAATGCTCTATGCAATCATTATGACAAGATGCTCTCAGAGGTTCATTGCAGGGTAAGGTGGCAAGATGGAGTTTTGCCAATACGATGACAGAATGTGTGAAAAATTTCCTGTTGGAGGATGGCTAGCAGAAGACCTTTTTTTCTTCTAGTTTATTGCCAACTTTTGCAGACTCATCTGAATTACAGATGCAGGTCAGGAAATTATAACATTTCACTCATTGACTATATACATTCTTAGCAATACTTCTATGCATACTTTATAATCACAAAATTATTAAATCGGTCTGTTCTACCCTTGTCTACTCTGAACTGTTGGTAAAAGTGGAGTGTTTGTGACTTGTGATATGGATATGAACTTACCAGCAGTAGAGAAGCATTTGCTGTGGGGTTGACAGATATGGTAAACAGCCGTCACTTATACAACAACATCCAAGATGAAAAAATATGGACATTAAAAAATTACGATATTATTATTAATTTTCTCCATAAGTTTATGACTTGTTAACTTTTCTGTGATCTGTTGTGATTCTTGTTTGTGCTTAGTAAGGTCCATCCTCAAACAAACTGCAACTATTAGTTGTAGTACTTTGTCATGAGTTGGTGTGAGAGTATGAGGGATGTAAGTAATAACCACGGGGTACCCAAGCAGACATGAATTGGGATTTAGGGTCACACGGGATACCCAAGAAGATGGTCGTTTTGAAAATTTAAACAGACTCCAGAAAAAGCATTTATCAAAATATCACTTGCCAAAGGCAAGAATTTTATTGCAGTAGCTACATGACTTTTACAGTAGTCCATGACTATACCTTCAGTTAGTATTTTTCCATTTTAGATCATCAACAAATTGGTGGCCCGGTACAGATATCTCCAGAAGTCCTTTGAAGATGAAATGAACAAAGTAAGCATTGCAGTTATTTTTAAGTACAGTATCAACTTCCATGGGAAATGTTTTTACTGAATCAGCAACTTTCTCATATTTAAAGGTACTGCATTGAAATTTAATATGATTGATTTTATGGTACTGAAAACAGCAGAAGATAATAAACACAATGGGTGCAGATGCAGCTTTGGTTAAACCCCCATTCCCCCATTAAACTGAAATTAGTAACAAATTATTTAAGTTTGCTTACAAATACAGTTTAGAAAGAAATCAATCTGGATAGCCTTTAAAGTTAGAGGAGAACTGAAGCATAGAATCAACTCTACATTGTTTGAAAATACAGGCATAGTATAGTAAATGTGATTTTTTGAGGCCACTCTCTGCTCTAAATTTTGATGGACAGTGAAGAAGTTGAAAGAAGTATTTGAGTGAGAAGAATTTTGGCGATGACTGCCAAACCATCATTCCAGACCATGCAAGAGTGCAACTTGATTAGAGGACTGTTTGGTGATTTTCTATCAAATATTAACTGCAAAATTTAGTTTTAAACTTCCCTAAAATTCCTCCAATCTCAAATTTTCTTAAAAGATAATCTTTACAAAACCTCCCTCAAATCTCATCCAGAAAATCTCAAAAATTTCACAAGGCTTCCTTTTTATTCAGTTTGTGATGTGATTTACAGTTTTTTCACATTACAAAATAATGACAGAGATATCATAAAAATATCACTAAAAATAGCGAAAAAATGTCTTAGGGTAGAGGTTGGCCTTAGCTGTTAGCCAAGCATTTTTAAAAAAACATTGATGTTTTGCAACAAATGACAATATTTGATCGGTGGCCCAATATTTCATGTCAGCGGTTATTTATGACCAAGTTTACGATATTAGGAAGATTAAAACAAGGAAAAAAACATTGATACTGTCCAGCTTTTGGGTCACTGGTAGTATTGGAAATACTTAGCAAGACCTACTGTAAATTGCACCAAAATATCAAAATTTTGAAGAAAACTATCATAATTTTTATTTATGCCACTCTGAATAAAAAATGATCATAACCAATGTCATATCACACTGCTGACAATCAAATTTGTGACCACTATATCAAATTTTCTCTTGAGAGTTTTCTTTGTTTTTTTATTTCATTTCTCAATTTGATTTGACTAATTTGAAAAAAAAAACTTCACAGAGTTAATCTACTATACAAAAAAATACACATAAAAATAGATTAGTTTTAACATTCAGTTCTCCTTTAGTACTAGAGAGTATGACCCAAATGCATTCTGGGATACCCCAAAAATTTTGATAAGGACAGACTGCATTTCTTACAGTAATCATTTTTTTTACTAGAGCCTCCATGGAGTTCTACCAAAATTTTATGCTTGTGTTCCAAAACTTCCAAAAATACATTGGCAGCTCAGTGAATTTGCCTCTCTTTGTGCTTCAAAGCCAACTTCTTTTGGCGCCTGTGGAAACCCACCGAGTGGAAATATGCTGTAAAAATCGCTAAAAAGTGTGACACCTCGCTGGTTTCTTTCAGCAAGTAAGCTTAAATGCTACCTTCAAGCTTCATGATTCTATGCAGTAATGAAGAGAGGCAAAAAGACTCCAAAATGAGCAAAAATCCACTTTTAACAACAGCTACAGTAGTGTCAAGACACTTCAATGACACCATCACCTCATAAACTGAAAACACGATCCCTGGGGACTACACAAATTTAGGATATTTCCATGGCAATGCCTAATATGGATTAGAGAAAGCCAATTGATTGTTTTCATACATAAAATTGTTAAAAATCACAAAACCTCCCAGGGAACCAAAGGGTTAAGAATGAATAAAATCATAGTTGCATGACCTGGATAAAAATACATTAAAATGAAAGGAATAAAATTGTGAATTATGCAAATGTGTGAAAACAATAAAGTTACTAAGTACAAATTATGTATCACTGATGTGATCTGACTTCAACTCTTTTAAAAAGCTAGCAAATAATTAAAACTAAATGAATTAAGTTTTTGTACTGTATATTCCTAATGTCTGCTAGTGAAGTTTATTATTAAAATGTCACTGCTGCCATAGAAAAGAGAAGACAACAGGCCATTGAAATCTAACTGGCATATTTCTGCAAGGTAACATTTTAAAATTGTAATCAAATAGCATTTAATCTAATTCAACTTATGACATCACAAAAATATTCAAACATATTTTTATCTCAAGAACTGGATGTGATTTTGAAAAAATGTCAACACTGTCCTTCAAGTTTTAAAACTTAAAATTAATCTTTTCAACCAACACTGAAAAAATAATTATTATCCATTCAAATTTTGCACTTCAGATGTACACATAAAATATAATTATTATAAATAATAATATTTAGCTATATCTTAACTGCAAAATATTTTTTTATCAAATGCACATGCAGATTCAATCATTAATAAAAACTATGCCTGTTAAATGGAATTAGTTACTGTATGTAGATGAAATTAATGAATAATTAGCCTTGAACCCCTTGTGAATCAGATAATTAAATATTTTACTCTAAACTTTATTTACAATTGTTATACGTAAATACACAACAAATTTATGAAAGGGGAATTTGTGTATATATACCGTTTTTTCCGGACTATAACCCGCACTGCAGATAACCTGCACCCCCATACTTTTATCACCAAAAGAAACAAAAGTTAACAGATTACCCGCACCCGCGTATAACCCGCACCTATAT
>JAOTRI020123858.1:0-11924 GCA_028564885.2 Zoanthus sanctaehelenae
AAGAATGGGCAACCACTTCCTTCACAATTGACGTTAGATAAATTATTTATTATTACTGTTATTATTATTATTATTATCATTATTATTATTATTATTATTATTATTATTACTAATTTGTAACAATTTGTATCTCTTTTTTTTCTTGAATATTATTAAAAAAAGTATTAAATCAACATTACTTACTGTATTTTACTAGTATTAAAAAGTCATAAAACAAAAGCAAATTATAGTAGACTGTAACATTGTATTCTTAGACATAGGAACTGTTACAAATTTAGCCTCGGGGCAATAGTGTAACCAGATCTCTTGTAGCAAAACATGTCACGATTTAATATACTCAAATTATAACGTGACCGACAAACAGTGTACTTAACAGCATAGGCACGGAAGGTTTACGCATGGGAAATTCCAACACTCCCTGTGAATTCGTGTACGTAGTATAATTTGATAACCTGTTCTTGTTTTTACATGCAATCTAGCGGAAATATTATAAATACAAGCATATATTTAGCTTAGATTTAACACTATATATACCAGTAGAAAATTGTAACTTGAATTAGATTGTTAGAGATTGTGAAGTGAATGTGATGATTGTCTGAAGTACAGAATAAAGATTTTAAAATACACTCCTGATCATTCATCGCTCCTATCAGTCCAACTAACTCCGATTGTTACTGGAGAGTGCTGAACAAGAAGTACTAGATACTAAATACTTCATTTAACACCAAATGCCAAGGAAGTGGTTAGCCATTCTTCCTAGCCAGAAGCTAATGTTTAATTGCTCGCCAACTCAGATCTTGGCGTGAATATCGAATTTGCAGAGGGAGGAAAACCGAAGTAACCGGAGAAAAACCCTCGGAGTTAGATGAAGAATAATAAATCTCGGCCCATGTACAGAGCCTAGGATTCGATCCTACCATCCTCCATCATAGAAGGTGTGACTGATGAACACTGAGATTCGATCCTACCATCCTACATCATAGAAGGTGTGACTGATGACCACTGGGATTTGATCCTATCATCCTACATCATAAATTCAAGGTGTGACTGATGACCACTGGGATTCGATCCTACCATCCTACATCATAAAAGGTGTGACTGATGACAACTGGGATTCGATCCTACCATCCTACATCATAGAAGGTGTGACTGATACCACTTGGATTCGATCCTACCATCCTACATCGTAGAAGGTGTGACTGATGACCACTGGGATTCGATCCTACCATCCTACATAGAAGGTGTGACTGATGACCACTGGGATTCGATCCTACCATCCTACATCCTAGATGGTGTGATTGATGACCACTGGGATTCGATCCTACCATCGTACATCGTAGAAGGTGTGACTGATGACTACTGGGATTCGATTCTACCATCCTACATCGTAGAAGGTGTGACTGATGACCACTGGGATTCGATCCTACCATCCTACATCATAGAAGGTGTGACTGATGACCACTGGGATTCGATCCTACCATCGTACATCGTAGAAGGTGTGACTGATGACCACTGGGATTCGATCCTATCATCCTACATCATAGAAGGTGTGACTGATGACCACTGGGATTAGATCCTACAATCCTACATCATAGAAGGCGTGACTGATGACCACTGGGATTTGATCCTACCATCCTACATCATAGAAGGTGTGACTGATGACCACTGGGATTCGATCCTACCATCCTACATCATAAAAGGTGTGACTGATGACCACTTAGATTCGATCCTACCATCCTACATCATAAAAGGTGTGACTGATGACCACTGGGATTCGATCCTACCATCCTACATCATAGAAGGCGTGACTGATGACCACTGGGATTCGATATTAGCGGTAAACTAGTGTGAACTGCGTCGTTGTCTCTAAAGAAACAATTTTAAGTAGTGATAAAATTAATGTGTAAGCTCTACACCGTATAAAAAAGAGAAAAGTTACTGACGTTTCGGACGGGAAGCCTTCGTCTGAGTAAGAGAGTGAAAGGGGTGTAAGAAGAAGTAAGACAGTGAAAGGGGTGAGTTTATATAGGCAGAGAGAGAAGTAAGTAGCCAAAGGACTATGAAGAACTTACGTTCGAAACTTAAATAAGTTTTCAATTCTTTCTTTTAGTACTTTTGGCATGGAACTTGGAAAAGAGATAGAGATAGATTCGTTTCAATATAAGTGCCTGAAGAGGATTCCTAAATCAAGATTTTACCTAAAAACAAGTCTTTTCGTATTTTTTATTTTACTATGATATACTCGAATCTGCAGTATTTCAATCTTTTCTTGGCGAGTACATACCCCTCAAACCTCTCAAGATTGGTAATCTTGCAGAAGAGAGTAATCAGGATTATAAATAAGAGTGATTTCAATGCTCATACAAGCCAAATTTTTAAAGCTCTACACTTGCTTGTTTCAAGATATAAAAAACCTTCAGATTTCTCTGTTTATGTTGTTGTTCATTAGTAACAACAATCTTCCTTGTACGTGCCCCGTACAAGAACTAAACTTCGTCAGTTTTTTTTAAAATACCAAGCTAAATCCTTTGGAGCCCGGTTTCTGTAGTGTTAAGCGATGAGAGTCTTTGACTCCTCCTGGACGGGACACTAATCTATCGCAGGTTAGCTCCCCGCAGACGCTGGTACTCATTTACATACCCCGGGAGGATGGAAAGCTTAGTTGGTTTAGGCGGAAAAGGAGGTCACACAAAGATTCAAATCTCGGCAAAGTGCCGGGATCGAACTTGGGACCTTGTGGTTGGAAAGCAGGGTCCAATGATATTTAACTCAGTGAGCAATGAAATTAAAGAAAGCATTTCATACTCTTCATTTGCCCAAAAACTTAAATTATATTTGATTTCAACATACTCTTAATTTAACAATCCTAATCGCATCTTGTTACTCTTCATTATACAGTAAATATAACATTCTGCATAGAAAGGAGGAGGTCTAATATTTCAAATAAGCCCTACGACTTATCAGATCTCCTCGCCATTAATATATATATATATATTTCTCTATATTTGTTTTAATACTGTATTGTGTAAGATTTTATTTAATGGCAAACAAACTGTTATACTGTTATGTTGTTTACAATTTATACGTTGCTTTAAATTTGTTCCTCTTTTCTTTAAAATATTTTAGACTGATGTAGATAACAATATTAAACTTCTGACCGAGAAGAACGATGAGATAGCTGCGGTTGTCAACAAGCTTGAGGGTCAGACAGAAAGTTTGCAAATTGACGAGGCTGTTGTGACTACAGCGCCACTTTATAACCAGTGAGAACTTTTTAATTATTTATTTAAGTAATACTGTTAGAATGAAGTGGTGTATTGATGAGACCTTAAATGATTTATGATACACCAGCTATCAAGGGGGAGAAAAAGCTAGGGAACCGTGTTAGGGACACTTTGTAGGAGAAACATGACGTACAAGGGTTTATAAGTTTCATACTGAGATTTTGGCTCTCAATTTAATTTAATGGAAAATGAAGTTTTTACCTTTTAAAACCCCCCAATCAGTGAGCACCATATCATAAAGATGGAGTTTCCCATAAAATCTGAAATCATCTTGCCTAAGTATAAGCGCAGTATCTGTGTCATGGACCGAATTTATAAATATGGCGGGCTCGCGGATTAAGTCTGGGGCCAACTTGAGATCGAGGCATTTTAGGACACAGTCAATTGAAAGTGTCCTAAAATGCCTCTATCCCATGTTCGCCCCAGATTTAATCCGAGTGACCGCCATATTTATGAATTCGGTCTATAGTATCGCAGTATCATAGCAAGACTGAACTATTTCGGAGCTCATTGTGTGGCCAGCGTATGCTTCTATTTGTAAACAAAACAATCATTAGGCCGCACTTGCACTACAGAAAAATTGGGCCCGGGAATCCTCACGCTAACCCACTATACTAATCATGAAACGTGGTGTTCCCTGATAGTGTAGTGGTTAGCACGCCCGACTAGTGATCAGGGAGACGTGGGTTCGATCCCGCTCGGGGCATGTATACCAATTTTGTCTGACAATTGTTTAAAACAATCAATATTTAAATTTTATTTTGTGATTTGTTTTTTGGTTTTTTGTTTTGTTTTTAGAATTTTAAACTTGTTTGCGGAGGAGAGCGCACTCGAGGACACGATATACTACTTAAGTGAAGGATTGAGGAAAGATGCGATCGACTTGGAGAGTTTTCTCAAGGTAATAAAGTTATATACAAAACTGTAAATTAAGAAAGGAAACATCTTTTATTAATTTGCAGCCTTTAACCCTTTCATTCCCAGTTATATTGTTAAATTCTCCCAACTTGAACCAATACTTTTCATTGAACAAGTTTGAGAGAATCTTTCTTTTAATCTCCAGCAGTTTTGTGTGTCTGATCAATTCTCATTACAAAATGTCTTATTTTGTTTGTTTTATGTTAGGATAAGTTGAATATTAATAATTAGCTGGGAGTAAAAGGGTTAAAATATGGACAAATTGACTTCCTTTTTCCTTTCACTTTCATTCAGCATATAAGAACATTATCAAGAAAACAGTTCATGACACGTGCTCTACTTTACAAGGCAAGAAAGACCGCTGGTCTAAAAGATATGGCAGGATCGTGATTCTCCCAAGCGACAAATAATCAAAGCAAATATAGAATACTGTTTCAAAACCAGATATTAATCCGGCCATCTTATGTACTGTTAAAATTTGTTTATATTTGGACTTTGTCATAAATTAGTTGTATTTAGAAAGTGAACGGTGATATTGTAGAAAATTGTTTTCCTTTTTAATACACGGTTGTACACGCTATTCAAAACGAGTGATTTCTTAAAAGGACTGGTTACAAGTTTTCACGAAATGGAGGTCGGTCAGTCTTGCATTTACGACATTTTGAGCATTTAGCGTTGTGAGAAATCTTGTAAGCCTGTATTTCCTTCAAAATGATCGCAAATTTACAGTAATTATACAATAAGGGCTTTCGTTTAGACTGATAGAACAACATGACGGAATAGCAATTGCCGACTAACCTCGATTTTCTGCAAACTCGTCACCAGTCTTTTTAAGAAAACGCTCGTTTTACATCGCATATATATTGTATTTCTTCAGAAATGTGGGCTCCAGATGATTATAATTACCGATTAGCACTTTGCATGTGGCATGGTTAGAACTTTGATTTACGCTCTAGTTTCCCACCCTCAATAAATTTGTTTTAGCCTGAAACTAGATTGTTCAGTTTACATCTTCAGCCTCGAATACTGGGTTTCTGATTGGTTTACTCTATTTCGGCTATCAGCTCACATACCAATTGAAAATAACTGTTTAAAGTGTTGCCAAGCTAAAACATTTCAATAAAATTTGTTGGCAGTTTTTAATTATCTTAGAAAGCTACGTACCTCGTTGGCTATTAACCATAGTGATAATGAATGTTTTCATTCATCCAGTTGATTCGATAACGAAAAAAAATAAATCTCTAACTGAAACTGAGACGATGGGGAGGGGGGGGGAGGGGCTCAGTTACTGGCTCATTTTGCTTTTGCTTGGCATATCCTGATCTTTTGAAGTTTTCTCGTTCATAGTCTCCTTCGCTCGATTTATCCACGGAACTTTTGTTTTTCAATGGTTCGTTTTTCCTCCGGGCGGACATGGTTAGCTTTCCAGTCTCAAGGTCCCCAGTTCAATCCCGGCACTTTGCCGAGATTGGAATATTTGTGTGACCTTTTTTTCTTCCTCAGCTAACTTAGCTTCCCATCCTTCCGGGGTAGGTAAATGAGTACCAGTGTCTGCTGGGAGCTAATCTCTGTTGGATTAGTGGCCCGTCCAGGGGTAGCCAAAGACTACGGAAACCGGAGATAGGCTCGTAAAGTATTTAGCTAGCTAGCTCGCTTTTTCTTCCATGATAAAAACTGTTTGATGTACTCTTTAATTCTAAGGATGTTTCACCCTACAGGTTTTTAAAGAGATTAGTGATTGTTGAAAGCCCAGCAATTAAGATATATTTTAAGATATTTTTTGCCAGCAATAAGCGAGTCCGAGCTATCAGTTATATTAATATCTAAAAACAATAAAATTGTTTGATGCGAATGATGCGCGACACCACATACGACTTATATATTTTCATATAACTGTTCAGTTGAGAAATAAAGCATGTTGTCTATGTTTAGGTAATTACTGATTTCGAGTGCAAGTTGGAATAAATAATCAATTTCGGTTGCCGTTTGCTTTCTTTTTCTTTTAAAACTAAAATGGCCTAAGAACAAAAATATTTAAGAATGAGTAAATTTTTCAAAGACCAACATAAGTTCACCCTAAGAGCTCGTCCACTTGTGTTGGTCTTTAAAAAATTTACAAGTGCTTATTTATTCCCAATTGCACGAGAAATCATGTGATTACTTAATAATATACACGACAAACATAACTACAACAAAAAATTTTTGAAAGATCAGATTTTTTTAGTTCATTCAACTGATTGGCTGAAACAGATTACAACGTTTGTCAAACTTTTACAAAACCGATTGTTTCAAAATCATTTAAATTATAACTTGGAAATGTGTGAGGAGGAATTGGACATCGTTCAAGCGTTTTACATTTGTGTAAAGAAAACTAACTTTACAATAATTAGAAAAAGTTAACATAAATTAAATTAGGGCGCAACGGTGTTGGCATTTTACCACAGGGAACCCACGCTGATTTTGTTTTAATTTGCTCATTGTCGTGCCAATTTTTCTTAAACTGGACTAAATGCATTGTTCAAAGACTGATGTGACGACTTGAGAATAATGAGATACAAAATATGTTACTTTATTCAACAACAGAGTCTCCACGTTGTATGAAATTTCAGTTTTCGCTCCCTCTCGTGCACTTGTGTTAATTTCTAATTTTTAGCTATGCAATTTAATATCTTTATCTATTAGAAACTTTGGAATGAGATCAATTATGCTTGTTTAACTTAATCTAATATTAAATTTCGAGAATTTACCACAGGGTGTCCGCGCCTAAAATGAATATTCTTAGTATTGGTTTCTTTGTTCGGTTTAATCATATAAAATGCGTCAAAAGTTTGAAATTAATATATCTTGAGGAAACTTTCAGAATACGATCGATTATGCTTGTATTAATTTAGTATTCTTAAGTTTTTTTAAAAAATCTTTTTGGCAAATAGCGAAAGGGATAGAACAAATAGTGTACCTTTCTAAAAACCTTTATTACATGCTTTCATACAATAGCGTTTGGTATGTTTTATCCAAGTCAAACAGCACAAATAAAGAAAAAAAACTGTAAATATGGTGCGCCCATTACTCTAATCGATAAACATATGTCGAGCTCCATATGTCTGCAACTGAGCATTTACATGTCTTCACCTTCCTCGGATTCTGGTTCCGAACTTTTCAAGCAGTTCTCTGCACGATCCGCATGCCGGAAAACATTCTAGCCCATGTTTCTTAAAGCTGTGCACCTTATCGTGCTACAATTGGACTTGCGGTCACACCTGACTACGTTCATCAGAGACGAGTGTGCTGCTGGTAGATCTGTAGTTTAAAGAAAAAGTTTTTGTCTTTACGTTTCTAAATAATACACTCGTGTGCTATGTTACACAGCTACTGCGGACGTGTGGGGAAATGTTTCTTTATAAACCTTTTTGTATAAACAAGAATACCTGACAGAATCCAAGTTGTCATCAGTACTCGCACCATGAAAGTAGTGCTTGTTCTGCCGCATTGGTGGTAATTTTAGCCTTTGCAGAATGCGAGTTAAGAAATACCTCAGCTTACAGAAGTGCTTATTCTTCTTCTCTGTCTTTAAAGCAATGCCCTTCCCTATGCCATAGAAGCGGGAGATCGTATCCCATCCGCAAATTGCGTGCAAATGTACTGACAGATTTCGGGATCCAAACCAGAATTTGATCTCCTAATGTTCCATTTCATCCGTGATCGACTTGGAGATTTGGCGCGGTAAACACTTTCTGCGATTCAAGGTTTACACGGTACAAGAGGATGATCAATAATAGTTCAATCGGTTATCGCCAGCTAAAGCAGTATCTGGGTGTTGTGTGCAGAATTCACTGCGGCCTTGACAATCAGAGTATCCGCATCGCCCATAGCATGATGAATTATGTAGCCGGCATTTTTGAGCCTTGCGCATGCGCCCGAGAGCCTTTATCAGCCTGTGTTTGTTAGCTGCGTTAGCACGAGTAAGTTTTGTTTGTGCAAGCTGCAAACCATAGAAAAATTAAAGTTAATTGTTGGTGCCTATCCAGTGGTACGCCTCTGATTTGTGCAGTCTCTTGGGGGATGGGCCATTGGTGTATCCATCAAAATCAGCAGTACAGGTTTTGCCATATTTTTGACAAACATAATAAACCTACAGATGTGTAATCGATTCATGTGTGGTACATAGTGGCATTGCTATTCATGCAGGAGAGCGCCTCTATCAATTACATAATGGACGTTGCAACATCAATGATCTTAACCTGCCTTTTTTCCACAAATACAATATCTGGCTCTATTAACATTATTATTTTTATTCCCACTTCCACAGGCTGATTCTTTCCGCAATAAAAACCTGAGGAAACGAGTCATAGCCTATAACCAAGGGTTCCACAGGATCTTTTCTCCTTAGCTCATGTATCAAGCAAAAATCCTTGCTGTTCCTAACAGTGCAGTCTTTTGTAGGAATTCTGTTTGGAGTGTAATGCCCGATCACCTAACGCTCCTGTTACTCCACCTTGAGCGCCATCAATTTCAGCTATTACTTGAGCACTTTTCCAAATTCCACGTTCTCATAATTTCTCTCTCCAGGTCCCGATATTTTTCAATTTTTTCAACCTCTTTTTCATTAATTCTAAAATCTCCGGGGTAGCGATATCACTGAATAATACACTTCCTGTTTTCCTTATTGACGATTAGAATGTCAAGTCTTCTAGCTTCAATAACAAGGCCGCGGTGTATATAGACATCCCACAAGATCTTTATTCTTTCTATCTCCAAGTGCTACACTCCTTAGGTGTGTGCTCATACCACTTTTCGCTCTGGACACTCTAATTCATATTTCTTGCACAGTTTCCTATCCGCTGCCTTCGCAACATTGTCATGTCTTCGTTCATATTTCTTCTGAGCTAACTCACAACGCGATCAATATTAACAACCTTCTCGCCACACAATCTACACAAGGGAGACACTGCAATCTTATCAATGTGATATTTAATCTTGTTGGTCCTAGTAGCTTGGTCCTAAGCAGCACATAACAGGGCCTTTCTTTCTCAACCATTCCCATGTTTGCACATCATCTGTCGTGTCTGGCATATCTCTCAAATACTGGCCCTATATGTTATTCCGGATCCGCTTCCAATAACTTAACTTCTCCTCATGCAAAACCTTCTTGAACTCCTTGCTTTCTATACTTTGTTCATACTCAATAACATCAGTTACTTTGACTCCTCTAAGTAGCTTCTCTTCCGAATTTTTTACTTACAACCCCAAACAATTTTCTTCACTCCTAACACATCCCTCGCAACTAATTAATCCGCGTTCACCTTTCCTCCGTTCTTAAATACAACATGTCAACGTCACTCTTGGGATGAAATGCTCCATACATAGTCACGAATTTTCTAGTCTTTCTGTCCAAAGTTCTCAATTCAATATCTGTCCATTTGATGATACCAGCTCCATATCTTATGACTGCTACAGCCCACGTGTTAATTGCTTATTCGTACCGTTTAATTTTGACTTCAACACTATCTTCAGTCTCCTCTTATACTCCTTCTGACACTGTATCTTTATCTCCCCTTCTTTTACACTGTCTACTTCTAGAATCTCCAAATATCTGCATCCATTCTCGTCAACTTATCTTATTGCCTGCCCATCTGGAAGAGTTGTGCCATCCATCTTAACCACTTTTCCTTTCTTAAGAACCAGTACACCACACTTCTTCAATCTAAACTCCATCCCGATATCCTTACTGAACACATAAACTGTCTGCACAAGTGGATCAATATGGTCAATACTCTTGCCAAACAACTTCAAGTCATCCATAAAAAATAGCTAGATTATTAACTTTGTAGTGTTTACGGTCCCATTGATAACATGCTTTTACCTCTCTCAAGACTAATGTCAGTTGTATCATACACATTACAAACAAAAGAGGTGACATTACTTGTAAAGACTTAACTTTGGTGACAGATTATATCCCTGAAAGATTCCTCTTCTTACATCTACATCTCCCAATGACTGCTCACAGGAGATCATATCTAACTTCCAGTTAGCCATACTACTAAAAAGGAACGTTCTAACATTTTCCGCAACACCTAACAATTCTAAGCACTCTGAAATCCAGCTATTTGGAACCATATCATAAACTTTTTTGTAGTCAATCCGCGCCATAGCTAGATTAGTGTGACGGTTTTTCAATTCAATTCAATTCAATTTTATTTTTAGTACCTTTTCAGCATATCTACAATAACACATAGATAGTAAAATTAACAGATAAGTAGGTACTCAGCCAACTGTAATAACCAGAGGTTAGACTAGACAGTTGGCTGGATATATTTTACATAAATTATATAATATGTCAAAGGAGAGAAGTAAACTGAATAAAAAAAGGCTTTAGGTCACAAAGCACAGATTATAGCAGTAATGGGTGTGAGAAAAACAGAAGAAAAAAATATATATATTCAAATAGTCATGTCTTAGGGTGGAAGAATTGAGTATATCTTAAGTTATTACTTTTTGGTGTAACAGTACATGGCTATTCTCAGTTCTAATAACAGCATTTATATACAGTTTCAGATGACAAAATACTTATTAAATGACGTAAGATGCCAGTAGACTTTCGTTTAGATTCTTTTTGAAAGCTGACTTTTTGAGAGCTTTCAAAAATATTGATCATCTATTGAGTTCCAAACTTTTACCCCAGTAAATCTAATGTTGAATTTGCCATAAATTGTCCGTGCTAGTGGTAAGGAGTAGTGGTTTTTGCAATCTTATCTACTAATAGCTGATCTTTCGTTTTCCTAATTCCCTTTCTCATCACTTCTGCTCATCTACAAGATATTCTCCTTCTCTAGATATGCATAAATTTCGTCATTAATTATCCTTGTCATATAACCTTTCACATCAAAGGTAAGCAAGTAATGGGCCGATAGTTATCGACCAGGTTACCTTTTGATGAATCCTTTAAACACGAGACTGTTTTTCCATAGTTCATCCACACAGGCAATTCGTTTTCATCATTGAGGATACCATTAAGCTGACATGATATTCGTTCATGCATTGTCGAACTTCTTTATCCAGAAAACTTGAACGCCATCTCTGCCAGGTGCTTTCCAGTTAGGAATCTTTTTTCACTGTCTCCTCACCATCGCCTTTGTAATAGTCAACCTACCAGGGCTGCCCTCTTGCACTCACAGTCTCTCTCACTTGTTTTAACCATGCAGCATCTTGTTTGTGACCTTTCTCCAACTCCACATCCCACTACAAAACTTCTTACTTTCTTTAGCATCTGGAATAATGTCCACTCCTCCATATTCACCATTTAGCTCTGTATATAGACTTATTTGGTCCATGGTAAACGACCGATTTTGTCTATATTGAGCTATTCGTTGTTCGTTCCTCTTCACTTTTGCTCTTTTGGCTAGAAGCATTTGCTTTTATAGTTCTTCCATTACCGCTGCCAAACCTTTCCGTTTAATTTATATGATACTTCAAGGGCGGATCTAGGGGGAAGGTCCGGTGGGTCACCACCCCCTGTCATTCTTGGGGTCAATTATAAAATTAAGTTTTCCAAAAAGATTTAAGTATTTTTTTCCTGATAGAAGGACGATTTCAATCTTTATTCTATTTCTAACGATGATGATGTCGTATTTTTGTTGTTTAATTTAAATGTTTATAACGGTTTATTTGGCTTCCTGTGATAAAAATGTGACCGAGATTCCTTTGCCCACAAAATTTTACCCTAAG
>JAOTRI020123868.1:0-2500 GCA_028564885.2 Zoanthus sanctaehelenae
CTTTTCAAAAAGAACGTAATTCTAAAGCTAATATCTATTGCATTTATACAACTTAACCGGAAATGCTGAAATTATTAAATATATATTATACATTTTAAAAAGTACGTAACTCTAAAGCTAGTACCTTTTCAAAAAGAACGTAATTCTAAAGCTAATATCTATTGCATTTATACAACTTAACCGGAAATGCTGAAATTATTATAACGGAGTAGAAGGACTTTGCTTTTATCTATAAAAAAATCTTTTCAACTTTCTCTTTCGTTTAATTACGGAATTTGGAATGGCGCAGTATTTCCCTTACATTACTGAAAACTAGATTCATCAGCGTCGTCCGTTTTGCAACCTGAACAGTTTAAGCATAAAACTTGTTTTTGTTTGGTACATCGATCTGTTGTATTTACATTACCTGTTATTGGACAGTTTGTTTCGATACAGGCAGATAGTATAATCAAGGCAAGAGCAGGGAAGAGAAGATTCAAGACAACTTTATAGTATATCATTTTGAGAAATCTGGAAAGATTCCATATAAAAAAGCAGTTTGTTGAATATAACAATGTGTTTTCTGAATATAAAATTATAAAATGTGGTGTTCCTCAATTAAGCATTCTAGGTCCCCTGTTTTTCATTCTCTGCATTAATGACATTTTCAATTCTTCTGAAATACTAAAATTTACCCTGTTTCCAGCAGATACAAATGTTTTTTTATTCTTGTAAGAATTTCAATAACCTCGGTGTAAAACTAAATGCTGAACTTAGTAAGGTTTCTAAATGGTTGACTGCTAAACAACTTTCCATTAACATTAAAAGAACTAATTACATCATTCGCTGACCAGAAGCAACACAGGCTCAAGGAACGAGATTTACAAGCGTCGTTTGGAAACTTCTCACACGGAGTTGCGATCTTGGGGGAAAAAAGGTTAATTTTCATTTCAAAACATGAAACCTTACAACTTTTAGTTTTGCTCTTGTTTTGACGAATAGCCAAGAGATGAATGAAACCCCTATTTCAACTTCTCTGGAAAGCCAAGTTGGTAACATTGAAATCCAGCAACTTTGCACCGAAATCAGCGTGCTGCGCAGGTGACTGAACGCTATAAAGTCTAGATGAAGAAGAGCCCTTTTCAAGACTTCAGTAAAAGAAACTGGAGTGGAGAAACAATGTTCTGTAAGTTATCTCTGAGTTTTTGTGTCTACGGCTTCTAGAAGAAGCGTAGACAGTATGTCGTCGTGTTGAGTGAAAGAGGTAAGAATGTAAATGCCACAGGAATCCCAAATGGAATTCGCTCGAAAGCCGATGTTAATCCGTAGCTGACCGGGATCTAAGCGATTGTATATCCGGAAACTAGAGATTGTTTAACGATACTTCGGCAGTCACGTAATCTAGACGACGTTATATCGAATTCAACGTCATCTCGTACCCAGGCTCATTTCACTGACGTCATCGACGTTAGTGAAATGAGCCTTGGTACGAGGTTGATTCGACATTAGCCCTACGTCTTTACCATGTGCTTTTTGACATTTGGCCGGTAAATTTTATTGCTGTGTTGAAGGTGAGTCTAATTGTATTTTGTACAATGTTTCGTCTTATTTATCGTCAGTAACCGAGCACAGCTTTCTATGCATTTATAAAGTATTTCTTTTTTAAGAGTTTGTCAGGTTTTCTTACGGTTTAGGGCAATTTTATGCCAGTAAAAGAATCATTCAGCCGAAGGATGCCTATGTCCGTGCGCATTCACTTTTCTCTGCAGTTCAACGCCTTTAGTGTCCGTTTAGTCGCCGTTGGATCACGTGTAACCCTTTTCAAGGGTCAAATTTCCTACGGGGAGCTAAAAATCTCTTTCAAGAGATCAAAAATTTCCTTCGGGGAGCTAAAAATCTCTTTCGAGAGATCGAAAATTTACTTCGAGGAGCGAATAATCTCTTTTGGGAGAGCGAAACATCCTTTCGGGGAGAAATTTGGAATCGCCTTAAGGATTCAAGTATATCCAGTATTGTTCCTAGCACTTGCCATTTTCGGGAGAGAATGGACTATGTCGTTTTGGGAACTATAAGGCCATAACAAGTCCTGTATTTCTTGAACTAAGACATTTAATTGAGCGTGTCGAGTGTTTTTGTCCAATTGCAAGTGCATTTGTTAAAGCTGCGCCTGATCTGAAGCCTAGTCATATTAATAGGTGTTATTTAAATAATGCACTTGAGAATACTGAAAATGATTTGAATAATATGAGTAATTGTAATTTTAATGATTTTATATTCTTGTCCGAGAATCAAAGATATAAATGCCCAATATCTCGGTGCTCACAGAGTCACAAACATTCTGGACTGTGTTCAGGGGTAAAATCTCCCAGGGTAAGAGATCGGGATCCATCCAAAATATCATTACAAAAATGTATTCATTCACTAAGGTATAGAAAACTAAGACGACAGCACAAGAAGAAGGTACGACAAAGTGTTCCTGTTTCATCTGTTTTACATAGTATTGCTGCAACTTATAAATAAT
>JAOTRI020123868.1:5000-11922 GCA_028564885.2 Zoanthus sanctaehelenae
ATAGAATGGGTTTGTAGAACGTGCAACAGTAATTTAATTAAAAAAAGAGTTCCACTATGTGCAGTAGCTAATGGTATGGCATTTCCAGAAAAATTCAGATTTCTTTCATCTCAATGAATTAGAATGTAGATTACTAGCTCCAAGAATTGTATTTCAAAAACTGATGCAATCACCAAGAGGAAAACAACTCAAATTACATGGTAATATTGTCAATGTTCCTGCTGATGTAACTAGTACAGTCACAATTTTGCCAGGCCTACAATGTCAGACTGGTACAATCAAAGTCAATTTAAAGATAAAGTCACAAGAGTTCTGCAATGTCATAAAACGTAAGACCTTGTAAAGTGCTACAATCAGCAAATTGGTTAAGGACTAAAACATGTATAATGATGAAGGTGTAATTTTTGATAGTGATGTCTGTGATAAAAAAAACGTAAAAGATGAACCACAAAATGAAGACAGGAGTACTGAAATATTACATGATGATGAATGGAGTGAAGATGAAACAGAAGTACTAGCTGGTGTTACTGATACCATGTTAACATCAACTGACTTTTTAGAAGACAATGAACGACAACATATTTTTAATGTTGTTCCAGCTGAAGGGAATATACCATTAAGTGTATTTAGAGACAAATATTCTGAAGAAATGGCCTACCCTGGAATATTTCTTGGTCAAGCACGAGCAGAAAGAAAAAAAGAACGACTGGTCAAGGTTCACAATAGTGATATTTGTAAATCGAAACTAAAACAGTCAAACAGACGAGCTGCAATGTGTGTTGAAAACATTTTCTATAAAGCAAAGAAATTACAAATGAAAATTCTCTTTGGTAAATCCCATATTGCTCTTAGAAAATGCAGGGGAAATAACAAAAATTTCAGTGCCGGACAGTTGAAGGAAAAAAGAGCTATAGACAGACTGATCCGTTATGATGAGGGATATAAATTTCTTAATGCCTTACGAGGTTCACCTCCATATTTTGAGAAAACTAAAACAGATTTATTTGCAATGATAAGACAGCTCGGTCCTGCTTTACTGTTTTGCAGTTTTTCTTCAGCTGAAACACAATGGATACATCTACTTATAATATTATACATTAAAATCCTTGCATGATCTCGCTCCCTCCTATCTAAGTGAGGTCTTTGTCCCCTGCGACCAGCTTTACAACTTAAGAAACAAGGAGAACAAGTTGTCCCTACCCAAGCCTAGAACTGACTATCTAAAGCGTAGTTTTTGCTACAGCGGGTCACCTGCCTGGAACAATCTTCCAGCTGAATTACGTAGTATTTAATTGCTCCCTCCAAATATTTAAAAAGAAAATCAGTCAATTATAAAACAGGCTCACACACGGCAATCCTGGAAACCAGTATTTTTAACATTTTTTTATTGTAACTGTTATTTGTTGTAAACTGATAATTTTACCGAGTTAAAATAAATGTACTGTATCTGTAATGTGAAGAGTGGTGACATTGAAAAACAGTTTAGGACATGTCAGTGATGTGTTGATAGGAAAGTGTGGAAATACACTGGAAAATGGAAGAAGCTATAGCCCTATGTTGAATGTTGACTGGTTTCAACCATTAACACAGGAATGACCCTTCAAAGAGAGTACTGCATAATGCTTTTATGAATCTTCCACGACATATTCAACATGAAAATATTGCTTTAGTAGGTTTGCCTTCGGCCCTTAGTAGTGAACTTTAATCTCTGAATTTTATTTTACAATTATTGGCTGAAGAACTACAGGCTCTGTGGACTGGTTTTAAGGTTGACACAGTAGTCAAACTAATCCAGTTATGATTTGTGCAGCACTTCTATGTTGTGCAGCTGATTTACCAGCAGCTAGTTTGTGGATTTCAATCCCATCAAGCCAACAGGGGCCGTTCCCATTGTCATAAGTTCTTCCCTGGTGGTTTTGAAGAACCAAAAGATTATAGTGGCTTCCATGATCGACACTCTTGGCTACAAAGATTATTTCAACCACACTTTTAGACCAAATACTCTATAGAAGTTAGGAGACAGATTAGCAATACCAATAAAACATTTTAGTGAATAGTTAAGAAATTGTGATTGGACCAATATTTTGTGTTGCAACAACTCTGATAATGCATATGATCTTCTTTTCAGAATTTATAAAAATATTTATAGGTGTTTTTCAATGAAAAACATAACACGTAAACAAAAAAAGGATAATATATGTTCTTTTGAATCAATTCAACACTACTACTGTACCTCACAAACAACGAAACGCCTTGCGTCCAATCAAAGTGGTAAAAAAACGCAGACTGTATAAAGACCTTAAATATTAACTATTATCAATTTAAAAGTTTAAACAACCTTAATATAAGTATGTTTTTAGTACAATGTTATATTGCTTTCATCAATTTTTTGAGTAGTAACCTACTGATATAAACACAACGAGTATTTCCAACAACACTAGCTATTGTTTATTCGTCTGTCATGACTTCAAACTTTACTTCACAGAATGAAAAATTTGCTGGCAATGGTGATGAAAAAAGTCATCAGAAGTTTGCGTATGGAAAAATAAAGAAGAAAAAAATATATTTGAGTCGACTTCATTGAGAAGACCAGAGAGTCTTTCCAGGGAACAAATTGTTAGAAGTTGTTCAAGCTCCAGAAAGGGGAAAACATCTACTATCAATGTAAGGTGACGTGTTTAGCCAAGAATATCGAATCAACCCAAATATGCATAATTATGTCGATATACCATGTCATTGATGTCTTTGAAAATCATGGTACTCTCGAGATCCTCACTTGGCAGTGTAATAATTTAATACACTTTGTCTTCTTTGAGGTACTGTAAAACTATAATTTAGAAATATTATTTTTAAGTATTGAGAAAAAAAATCGTGAATTTAGAAGAATACTATAAAGAAAGATAAACCGATGGGATGCAAGTGCCACCTTAATTCTTTATGAAAAAAGACTTTCGAATTTGAAAGGGGAACCAGGCTTTTACGAAAAGTAAAAGCATGAATGTTGGCTAGAAGGGAGAAACAAGCTACAGCGATTAGAAAGGTCATGAGAATTTCTGTGTTTGGATTAAAGCTGGCAGAAGTATCATCCCCCTGAGATAAGGCAGCACTAGTATATATAATGAAATAGTGAATCGGTGTTGAAAAAGTTGAAGAATAAAGACATGGTGGTCATTTTGGTGAAAATTATCGGAAATTCTATGTTCAAAAAGCAGTGGAGACTGATGTTATAACCAAAATTCTAAAACAATGGTTAAACTTCTCAATCTGCATGTTAATAAAACAAAACCTGCAACATATTATTGGAGCTACTCACCATAATGGCCACAAACTCGATTTGGTTATCACTAGTGTTGTATATTTGTACTTCCTGTGTAATTTACCGACATGCGCAGAGATTTAGAGTTGAGTTCAACCATGTGCTTTTCGAGTGTTCTTTATTTTTACTTTCTATTTACGTGAAGATATAACAATTTTGGCGACGAGGATGGGATCCATTCACTAAGGGAATTATTTGTACAAGTTTTACTACAAAAGGATTAAAAAGAAATTGTTTTGTTTCTTTACCATGGCGAAGGCATTTATTGGTTCAATTGGAGAGTTGTGGTATGTTTACTATTTTTGATATTAACACTGTTTCTCAACGTGATATTTCTGTGCCACTTAAGATTGAAAACAATAATGTTAAAATGCAGTTAGACACTGGTTGTGCTTTTTCGATAATTCCAAAAAGGTTCTATGATCAATATTGTGCAAATGTACCTTTGAGTCCCACTACTGTTGTGTTATCTACCTATACTGGAGAACAAATTCATCCCCTTGGAGAAGCCACTGTTAAAGTAACTTACTCTGGAACTGAGTATGCATTACCTCTTATTGTTGTGCCTAGAGGCTCAACTGCTTTATTTGGAAGAAATTGGCTACAAAAGATAACACTAGATTGGAAAAATCTTCCAGGACTTAAACAAGTACATCAGGTTCAAGTCCCACCTTTCACTGCTACTACAGAGACACCTAGATCACTTGAGTCCTTGCTGCATAAATACAACAACTTATTTGACGAAAAGCTTGGTCATTACAATGGTAAGCTATTCGTGCACGCTTGATCGTATGGGCCAGCTCAGGGTTTTGTTTTAGGCCCTATATTATATCTACTATATACGTCGCCAATTGCGGATATTGTTAGTCAGTATAGTATGGGTTTTCATTTCTTTGCGAATGATACCCAATTATACTTGTCTTTTGATTTCCAGAGTGGCGAAGAACAGGCGTTAGCAGCTGCCCAAATCGAGGCTTGTGCTGATGAGACGAACAGCTGGTTGAAGACAAAGAAGCTTAAGTTTTCCTAGTTATTAGCTCTAGGTATCGTTCCTCGCCCTACTTTAGATTCTATTATTATTAGAGAAAACTGTGTTCATTCATCAAGTTCAGCAAGGAATTTAGTTGGAGAAATAGTAAACAAAAGCTTATCTATGGAACACCATGTCTATTCTGTTTGTAAGTCTGCTTTTCTTCATATAAGAGGAATAACAAAAATAAGGAGTTAATCTGAGGAGTCTATAGCAGCCCTTGTTCATGTATTTGTTACTTGCAAGTTAGATAATGGGAATTCACTATTGAATGGCCTACCTAAGTCCCTTATCCAGAGGTTGTAATCAGTACAGAATTGCAATGCCAGGCTTGTTACATATTTATATGCACGTGTGACGCCAGTACTAAGAGAGCTACCTGTACGGTGTCGAATTATCTTAAAATTAGTTTTTAAGTCTGTTAATAGTTTAGCACCTCTGTACAATATTAGTAATCTATTACATGCATCCTATAGGAAAAGAATATAGAGAAGAAATCTCCACAGGAATCCTCATCTTCAGCGTCGAGTTCGCGATTGGATGAATGCCCGGAGAAAACGCCACGTGTTTCCTGCATGCCTGTTGTAAAGCGGACTTGAAAACTTGCCAACTTTCCATTTATCAATTACAATGGTGTGGACTGATTACTTCTGGAGTCACTTCAACACCTGGCTGCATTTAATGGCATTCATGCCACTGGCATTTTTGACTGGTGGAAAAGACACAAGGAAGCAATACCGAGATGGTCTTCATCTGCTGCAGCAGAACAAGTGTTTTCTGTGCTGAAACATCTTTCAGTGACCAGTAGCAGTCAGCACTGGAAGATTACATCGAAATATCCCTAATGATGTATTGATCTACTAAATTAATCTAGTGTTCAATTTAGTAAGGTTAGCAGAGAGTGGATGGACAAAAATATTTCTGATATGGTTCATTGTTGTCCCAAATTCTTTTTACAAATTATTACCCATGTTAGTTTTAAGGATTAAATAATGTTGGGTTAGCTTCACCCTTTGAAGGGCAATATAATGTCTTATTTATCATTTGTAATATTATGTAAATGGTATCTGTAAATGGTTAATTTGATAACAAATAAATAGTTGATTGATTGATTGCTTGATAACCCTTTTTGATAAGTACCTATACAATTTCCTATACTTTCTACCTTGTTTTTTAATGAAATACCAATCATTTTATTTTTTAATCTATTAGTATACTGTCTGCAAGCATGAAAGGGCACTCCTTTTAAGTGGAGCCTCCACATAAAGCCAACTAGACGAGGTAACCCTCCATCCCACAGTGGGCACAATTGTTATTTGTATTCAGATTTATAGAATACATAACTGCTAGTTCTTATTACTTCACTGCTGACAAACAGCATAGTACAAGAAAATTTATTTAATCATTAGTACCATCATCCCAACCCTCGGCAGTTGTTAAGAAATGTACCAAAATGTCTCGGATGTCAGCAGCTTCTCTTCCTGGTGGCAAATTTTTCCAGGTAATGTAATTATATCAGGTTGTTCAAAAGTATTAAGCATGTTTTCCAACCATTCATCCAGAATTCGATTTCTTCTTAATTCACGTACATTATGATTTATACAAGATGCAGCAACGGAGGGACAACTGCATCCATGCCAAGGTCAACACGCTTGAGAAATCTGCAAAGTCGTCTCTTCCACCTACCAAAAGTGTTCTAAACAGTCATGCGTGCTCGGCTAAGTCGATAATTAAAGTGTCGTTGCCAGTCGGGTATGGTTTCATTCTCGGGATATGCTTTCATTAACCAGTTTAACAGAAGGTAGGCTGGATCACCCAAAAAAAAAAACAGCTAAAATTTCGTTGTCAGGTACTGTTGCTTTAACATTGGCATCAAAAAGTTGAACATTCAATCAACGGTTATAAAGTTCAGAATCAGAAAGAACTCGTGGGTCATGAACACTTCCTGGCCATCCAATTACGATGTCTAGACTATTAGTAGGGACTTTAAGCAACTCACGACGACGCCTTCTAAGTGGGCCACCGGAAGTAAGAATACACTACTGACCTCTACTGCGCATGCGACTGACAAAACATGAGTCGTCGTTCAGGAGTGGAGGACCGGCGATGTATGCTTTTGAAGTCGTCTAGTTAGGGTAAAGAAGTTGCGATGTTTTTGTCATTTCCCCGAATATATTGTGACATTAAAATCACTTTTCTGTGCTTTTAAAGTGATATTTTAATTGAGAAAATATTTTGATGCTAATCAACGTGCGACTTTATTCGCAAAACTTCTCAGCTTGAATGGGAGAGTCTGGCATGGCATCCTAAAATGAAGAAACGATTGAAAAAACAAATGAATGTAAGTAGACCTTTTGATCATGGATTTTCTGTTTATTTTTACAGCATAAGTGTCGCTCGAAAGATTTAGTTTAGTAAAATAATTCGTGTTTACTAAATAATATCGTACACGTTCTAAAAAGCACAACCAAGACTAGTTTTTAGAGTAAAAATATTGTTAAAAGTTGCAGGTTAAGTATTTTAAAAACAGCTCTTGGTAATAAGGCAGCTTTATTTACTTATTTCGAAATATGAGC
>JAOTRI020123879.1:0-22409 GCA_028564885.2 Zoanthus sanctaehelenae
CATCAGCAAAACAAACCGTTTTAAAAACAGTTTTATTATGTACAACTCATCCAAATGCTTCCAAAGTAAATAGTTTTAATATTGTAAATAGTTTTCCTTTTAGTTTTATCGTATTTTATAGCATATAGCATTTTATCGAATCGCACTGATTGTAAAATCTATTGTAATTCAGCCCATGGCTGCAAATTTTAGATTATTAATAAACCACTTACTTACAAATTCAACTGCGCCTGGAATTAGTTTCCCTGCGAAAACACTTGAGAAATGTTCTCACCGACAAATGTCATAAAATTAACCTGGGCGGCCAGCCACGAAGATACCAGTGCCATCCAAACGTGAATTAACTGAACGATATTAGTCATTATGCTTACTTGATTAAACGCTGCGTTTAGAATTGCTGTGATTAAATAAGCAATCTGTTGTACAAAGATTAATTCAAGGTATGCCCCAAATACATCCAAGAGAAACAGTATATGGAAGAAGAGATAGAGAAGGCATTCCTTTCGGTCATCGTAGTAATAAAGACATAATGGATTTCTCCTAACACTGGACCAATCTTCAAACGGAGTTCCAGTTTTCCTGAGCTTAAAAGAGGAAACGGCATGGCCTCTCATATTGTGGTCATGTGATGCATCATCATGTTAAGTTGCTCGAGCACGACGAACTTTTTCGATCAGATCAGCCTTTTTTTCGCTTGACCTATAGGTTATGTTAAAGTCATCAAGAACTTCTTTCAATAGACGAACAGTCATATCTTCTGGCGGCCCCATTTTTTTCCTTTCAGCTTCTTGCTTTTTCAGGGTCGCTTCCTTTTGAAGTCGTTCCTCTTCAGCTTTTTCTAGCTGCGGCAACAACGCCTCAAGAGCTTTAGCATTTACTTCTAATTCTAAAGGACACTCCCTTAATTCTAAAGGACTATTAAATGTCACTATGTGTGTATCACACTCGCTCCACATCACTTCAGTAGTTTCTGACAAAAGCCACTTTCCGTGGCCCTTTTTGTTGTACGAAAGAACTTTAAAGCACGCCGAAACTTTGTCTTTTACATTACGGCCTTCTTTTTTCCATTCGGATACCGGCACTGCAGACTTCGCAGATGTCTTACGCAGCAAGCGTAATACCTGGCCGCATTTTAAACCGATACCTGGTACCCAGAAAGCTGAAATGTCATTTAAGTAAAGTCCTTTTGTAGTCTTTGTTGGATTTACAATTGCTTCCACTCTTTCATAAAAATCATTTCTTGCCACGGCCATCCATCTGGCCATTCTTGAAGTGGAAGGGTTGTACACTTTTCCTTGTTGCAGTGATAAGAAATTTGCAATGTGGTAGTATTTCCCCTCATATTCAACATAGTTTGGGGGAGGGGGCTCCTCTGTTGATGAAGTTCCGGAATTGTATGTGGATCTTCTAGCTATTTTTGTAGCCGCTAACCCATCTATCATTTTTTCGTCTTTGACCTGTATACTTATGACGGTTACTGATGCAGTTACGCGATCATTAAACATGTCCAGGCCATCGATGTTATCGTGCGATTTGCCCACGAAGGCATATATTTCCCTTTCCAAGTCGGAAGAGAATTTTAGTCCGAGACATGACTCATTGGACCACCTCCCACATTCAGGAAAGTCACAACCAATCCAGTGTGTTTTTGATGGTGGTTTGAAAGTAGGATCGGCGTATTTGCATGAACCGGCTTGAAAGAAATTGCAATGACTTGGGTCATCTTCATCTTCTATGTTTTCATCGGTTCCCCGGGCCATATGTGCAGCTTGCGTGGATGACGCAGCAAGATCAGTAAGAGAATGTGAGTAACATTGTTCATTTGTTTCTGCAATAGAACACAAAATATCGTTTTCTACATCAAGTAGGTCATCGGCAGTTATGCACTCATTTTCCTCAGGTTCAAAGTTCATGTCTGCCAAGGTCGTCTCCATTCCTGGGTTGATGTATATAATGTCACCATTTTCATTGGCTCGGAGAATGTTACTTGATGTAAGCAAGGAAAGCATACCCAGTGTCTCCATTGTCTTGATAACTTCTCTTGCCGCTTCTACGATACCACTTAAAATTTCATCATCGACCGAAGCAGGCCAGGAAGCTGGTGCTTCCACCGGAGTCTTCCTATTCCTCAGTTCTTCAAGTTTCACAACTCGTCCACAAATTTGAAGCAGGTCAAGCATGCATAAATTTGTTTTTCCTCGGTAGAATCCACGACATGTAGAAAAGAGCCTTTCGCAGCTGTCAGATCCAAATGTCGAGGGATGGAAAGGTAGATCAGGATAATACTCAGAAAAAACTTTCATAGACAAAATCAGGGAGTGACCAGCAATTATCATATCGTTGTACGTTTTTAACGATATGAAAGAAGTTTCTACTGGATAAGTAGACTTCTCAATCCATGGTTTCCACAGCCTTACAAAACAAACAGCTGACCACGCCAGCTTTGATCGTTCCTTAACTGACAACGTGTTCTCTGTAAAAGCTCTCAACATGTTGTTCCCTACTTTAAGATACATACGGAGTGCTTCAGTCCTTAGGATGTTTCTTTCTCTCAAGCATTTGCGGACCTGTAGCTGCAAGATTCTTAACGCTGCATCTACATTTTGTCGATCTCTGACGAAAATGTCACTTTTCTATAGGCCACTTTCTAACTTTTTGGTTTCATACAATTGCATCAGCTCTTCGATCATAACAAAGCCCTTTCCAAGAACCAGAATCCGCCGCACGTTCAAGATTTGATTGTGCCACTTCTTTATCAGATGTTTCCAGTCAGGAAACATCAACGTCGGAACAGCTACTCCGTCAATATCCATAACGACACTCTGGAAATCAAAACCTCTATGGGGTATAGAAATTGTTCTGTTCAAGCCAGGTCTTGTCAAGAACGCCTCCATGAAGTGCTTTCTAAACTTTGAGTCTCCATCTGCACCTATTCCTATTACTGGCAAATGATGTCGACCACCATAGTTAAGCGCAGCAGTAAACCAATTTCTGACAGTTACAAAATCTTGGCCTTTAACTACGGGTGAAATCGCTAAGACATAGCTCGGAACATGTTTTTGGACGGGGGTTAAGACGAACGCATTAGCTAGGCGTGCCTTTTCTGTTGTTTGGCTATTTGACACTTCAATAATGTCATGGGCATTATGAACGAAAACGTCCTCCTCACTCGAAACTCCGATTACTTTGTTTCCCTTCACCCTTAGACTTGGAAGAATCCCTTATAACCAAGACAGTCATAAAATGACTCGGCTTTTCCAAAAATACCTTCTTCTAGTTTTGTGGGGGTAGGTATGCCAGAACGGGCGGTAGAGTAACAGGTCTGCAGACTTGGTCCGCCGATTTGTTCCTTAATTATTTTCAACAATGCTGGGCCACCGTAGTCTAAAACAATGATTTTGTGTCATCGTTCCAACGTTTAATGTCTTTAAAATTGTGAATCAGGAGATCGGAAAGAATTGAAACTAATTTCCCACTCTTTTCACTTTTCCTCTCTATTACTGTTGCCAGCTGTAGTGCGACTTCTGGAAGTTGTTGTTGTAGGTTTTTATTGGCCAGGTCCTGCTGTAATTCACGAATGGAATCCTCCTGTAAAGCCAATTTCGATCGAAGCTTGGAAATTTGATCTCTGTACATCTCGGACAACGAGCACCGTTCCACAATATCTCGTATCAATGCAGTTGTAGCAGTTTTACTGATGCCTTCAGCATGTTCAGCCCTCTGATTTAATATTCCGATATGGTACTGTTTCGTGAAGATATCTTTCATTTGTTTGTACACGTCATCTCTAATTGTGGTCAATACGTTTAGAATTTCCTTCTGAACTTCTGAAAGCGTTTGTGTTTTAGCCATTGAAGTAGCATGGAAAGATTTCTCAATCTCCATCATTGCTTTAGACAGGCGCTCCAGGTAGGTGAGTTTAGATTTGTAGACAATTTGTTCCACTGGTGCAGACTGGGTTGAAGTGTTTGGTGGTTCCGAAATAGAAGCTGAGTCCGTTACTATTTTACTTAATCGCCCGCCGAATGCAACATTCATTTCTTTTCTCGTTTTGTCAACAACCTGTAAAGCAATTAAACCCGATTAAACGTTGTTGGCGTGAGCCGGATACCTTGTTTGAGTATTTTAGAAATAGGGCGATTATTTTCTCTCGACTGTTTTTTAAACACGATATATACAAGGAAACAGATTTTGCATATCAGAACAAGTTGACTAACCTGTTGCTTTTGTACGACAGAGAGCACATCTGGACTAGCTTTTCGTTTTCTATCAGTGGCGTGATTAAAATTATGTGAAGGCGGAGGTGTTTGACGGATGATAGAGGGACGCTCTTGGGACTTATTGAAGAAACTTGTTAACAACATATTACCTTGAAGCGAAAATAGAAGCGCACAATATCAGATAATTCTGCATGGATAAAAAAATTAACTACTAATAGCTACACAATGAAATGGGTTTCTCTAAACTAAAAACAGTTCTATCTTAAGCTTCCACCCGTGGAGATATCGACGAAGTGGATATGGACGCTTTGTTGTAGCGCTCACTCCATAGCGAGTTGGAAAACTCCAAAATAAAATTTGTATCCACTCGTGGACATGTCATCTGATGTAGTCCTCGTTCATTGCTGTTCATTGAGAATCACGAATTCCGAAACAAAAAAAAAAGTAAAAATATAAATAAATAAAATCAATTGATCACAGTCGCTGCGTGTTACCTGGTATTACCCGGTAATCTGCAGTAATTTGTTAGCTGATTTTAGTCTAAATGGAGTTATCTTGCGGCACGAATAAGATATATTTTGGTGACTTGTTGTAAGAATCACAACTTGGTTATAGATGATGCACAAACCCCTGAAACCTCGACGGCAGAAGTTCAAGTTTCACGCAGTCAAGTCACTGAAGTCATCATGGTCGAAGAAGGCGAGGAAGAAAACACTGAAAACATCGGCGGTGGTTCTGCAAATGCTGCTCCTGTTGCTTCAGAGAATGTCAGCCCGAAGGAAATTGCGCGAAAAATTTCAATTCTTCTGAGTAATAAGGGCATTCCCCAGCGCTTCTTCGCCGGATCACAAGGATCATTTTCTGATTACTTATCAAAGCCTCCCGCAGTGATGCCAAAAACACACAGCCGGGCAATTTGGCTGAAATTAAAACAGTTCCTAGAAAACGAGGAGGAACAGAAAGAACTAATCATAGAATTGAATAAAAGTAAATATTGCTTAATGTCATTATTAAGATATCATAATCAGCAGTTATGAGAAGTATAATTTAGCCAAACGCTGCTCGGTCTGTTTGACCACTGGAGAACGCTGGAAAAACATGATTTTTATTTTTTATTTTCATAAGGTAACAATAAAACGCAGTCTAATCAGGTCTAATGCTACGTGAATTTTGGTGAATTACAGCATGATTACAGAAGTTATTAAATTTAAAGGTCATTTAGTCAGTTGCCGTATTCTATTTAAATTTATTTTCCAGGATCAAAATCCAAGAATGCAAAGACTGCACGTGGTGAGACACAACTGGGTGAGAACAGGGGGAGAGAGGTCACCAAGAAGCGCTTCAGCGACGTTGAGACGTCGACGCTTGATGGGATATACATTACCAGCGGGGGGAAACCAAGCAAAGCCTTTATTGAAACGACAGCGAAGTTCCTGAAGCTAGAACAAAGACAGGTTAGTTAAGCCAGTGAAAGCAGTACATTGTACATGATCAATGCAGGTTTTCTGAGATTGTAGATCATTAAATCAGCTTATGTTTGCCGATGTGTTGCCCATTTCAGTATTCTGTGAGTATTGAAAGTACCTATCACTGACGTCAGTGTAACGTTGTTTTACGCTGTTTTACGCCTGACAAGGCTAGACTGGCGACATAGAATGGGCTCATATTTTATAATACTGTGTGATTCTAATTTCCCTGTATTCTAATTGTCATACGTAGGTTGCGGACTGGTACAATAACCACCGAAGGAAGGAAAAACAAGGAACATACAAGCCAGGGGAGTTTAGCCAGTGAATTTAAGCTGATTTAAGAGAGAAGAGTACCTGGTTGTACATGTTAAAATGATTAAAAAAAATTATGATGAAAAATTGTCAATTACTTTGCTGCTCACCATATTCCTGCATCCTAGCGCTGCCTAGTGGAAACTTTGGGCGGCTCCACTCCTTTACCGGTGACACCTAACTTTGGCCCTTCCCCAGGGTCTCTCGTCCCGTCCAACGGAAAGAAGAGAGACCCTGGGAACTAGGTTGGTTGATCGGTTTGAGTTGTTCGAGGATTTATACTGGGTGGGCTACAGGATGCGATTTAACTCAGCTGATGCAGTCAATCGGCAATCGGTATGTGTTAACAGGTGTTAATCAGTGTTGATCGATCATTTCTCAAAGCAAGCCTTCTGTAATGAAAACAAACCACTTGGTTGTTCAGTTTTTATTGAACTTTATTCAAGTCATTTGCCATACGGATTTCATTTTGGGCTGTTTACACTTCCATAACATTTCCTTCAGTTGAAAATCTAGTGATTATCGACAAATTCAACTCGCTCTTGTGATTATCGACTTTTATCGACAAATTTAACTTGTCAATCAACAATTATCGACAATATCGATTATTATCGACTTATCGATTACGTTTTCGATGATCGACTTTGATCGATATGTTACGTCCTGAATTAACTCTCCACCTCATCATATACCTCAATTCTGGCAGCTAGTTTGAATACAATGATACAATGACTTGCATACCATGCCTTGCACTTTTTTAAATTAAATAAAATTTTACAAAACATTTGGGACTGACAGATTTATATGTAATTGTTAGTACCCTATCCATTGTTAACACCCACTTTAGATGTAGATCTTTTTTCAATCTGCAATTCTTCTGTTGATGTTTCAATGCATTGTTTCTTTGATGGTTTAAAATTGTCATCATCATCATCATCATTCCTGCAAAACCCATTAGCCAAGTTATAGTCCTCTTCAGTGCAAAGAAAGCGGACAATGCCTTTGTAATCCTTCCCTATCTCCTCCTTGTATTTTTTTAGTGATAGAAATTCGGTCGTGCCAGGTAAAAATTGAGCAGAAAATAGTCGCTATGATAGCTCTTCCATTTTTTTATAGCGTTGTCTCGAATTTCACAATAAGGTGCCAGATTTGACACTCTCAGTGCCATTCTCCTTCCTGTTAATACCTTCAGTCTTTGATCGTTATGACTTTATTCATGTAAGCCAATCCTTATTGAGACCTCTTCTCGACTGCCAACTGGTTTTCGAGTAACTTTGGATTTCCAGGTTGCAGCTTTTAGCTTTTTAAAATTATCAAGTGACTTGACCTTTCCACCAATGAGGAATGGATTTGAGCAGTTCCCTTAAAAAAAATCTTGGGTAAGAAATTGACTTTGAGAAAGATAAAAAGAACAGTAAAAGGAAAATAGAAATCAAAGACAGAGTATGTTAAATATAAATCAAAAGATAAAACAAAATATTTTTTAAAAATTAATTTTGAAATACCTGAGGTATTGCAGTCAACTGTTGATGTGGCTGTTGACAACTTAGAATAACCTACTCCCGAACTTGTTATTTCAGACTTCACAGCTACAAAGAAAATACAGACAAATTGTGTTCATAATCTAAATACGTTTCATAAAAGCGCAATACGTTTATATGAATAACAAACATTTGTTTCTGCGCATGCCAGAGGCATGAATGTATTTAAATATATTTATGCAATGTAAATAACTTTTAAAATTCATGTTTTAACAAACCTTTTCCACAATGAAAGCAAAAGTTTGCCGCCTGATTTAAGGGCGAGCCACAATCATGGCAAGACATTTTCGCAGTAATACTAAGGTGATCTAATCAAAGCACAGACGAAGCTCAAAGTAACACCAGAACCGATCCAATCGCCCTATATACCTTTCCCACGTGATGTTATTCACTCGCACCCAGGTCTTTCTTGTTTCTATTTTTCACTCTTTCCGTGAGCTTTTTCTTTTGCCGTGACTTTCTTTTTCCACGAGCCTTTGTCTTTTGCTGTGAGACTTTGTCTTTTGCCGCGAGCTTTTGTCTTTTGCCGCGAGCCTTTGTCTTTTGCCTTGACAGTTGTGGGCCACCGTAATAGACCGCCAAACATAACTACGAACTTTTTTTCACCATAATGTTCACTCCATCTCCATTGGATTTCTTTTGCTACAGCAAAGAGTGGCTGATCATACGCTATAACAGGGACTTTACCAGGATTTAAATGACCGATAGAAGACTTGATGACAACCATAGAGTGTTTAATCATAGCAGTGGACTTTGCTTCGTAAGTCAGAAGTTATAGCAATGATGAAATGGAGTGTGTTGACGTTTTAGGTGTAGTTAAAGCTGAATGAAAGGAACCCCATGATACTAGTTGATCATCTACCAAGTTTTTTTGTCTTATAACAGAGCTGGTATGGATGAGCCAAGCTTTTTCTTCATTATAGCTAGAGCTAAACAAGGTGTCATCGCATATTATTGGTGTTGCTGAGTTTGGAACGGCAGGAGTTCCATTTGCTTGGTCAAGTACAGGAAGGACATTTGTATAGTCGTCAGGTAGCTCCTTGGCAGACGAGGTTTACGAGTCTGACCAGGCATTCCTTCACTGGAGTGCTGAAAAAGGGATATGCCTGTGCCATGGAAAGAGCCTTGTGATGTCGTTGAACTTGGATTATGGTCTATATTATCAACAGCTGTGACTGTAATCATATCGAGTAGAAGGTCAAGAGGACAGACAGCATTCTCATCGTGATAACGGTTGCACGCTTCATTTAAAAGATCAGTAGATAATGCCAATACACGGTCGTATGATATGCTTATTCCAAGAGTATGAAGTGTCTCCACAAGTTCCCGACATCGTGTTTTGGCATAAGTTGCCATGCCAATATATATGGGGAGTAGTGTTTCACGTGACTTAAGCCGTCTATTGTGCTTAACGTCTTTGTTTCTTCGACGAACTAGCAAGTTGTATTGTACAAGTTGAGATATTGACAAGACAGCTTGATCTTGTGCTGGGCGATGGGTTTGGGCTTCATTATTGGGTCCATAGAGCACCATGCTTACAAAAGACAATAGTGATGCAGGTACAGCAATCTCTTGACAATTTGGTTAAAAGGATCCTGAAAAGGTGTACTTAGACTTGAGCATATCTTGGCGAATAACAGCCGCGGCTTTTGCAAGAAAAATGGCTTCATCATCAGAATTTTCCATTTGGGCTCTGTACAGTGCTTCCCCGACATTATCTGAGAACGCAAGATAGCAATCATGCCCCTTATTGAATGACTTTAGATCTGGAAAATGAATTAAGAGACGTTCTTTCAAACGGGAGGTGTTTATGTGCTCTGGCACTTCTTGGCCCAACTGTTTCAAGCAATTCTTGTACTTTATTGCCAAATCTGCAAGCTTGAATGTTTTTATTTCCCCTTTGTTACTATGAGGTTCTTCAATGTAACTTACCAGCTCTGCTAGGGCAATGCCTTCGAGGCGACGTGATAATTCACATTCACTTTGTTTGTCATTGGTCTTACTTGCAGAAGCTGCTTTTCTGTAAAGGTTAGTTAAGCAATCTCGGTGATATTAGGCATCTTGAGCAATCAGGTCACCCTTGCTTAGTGTTGCTAACAGATTTTCATCATTTAAAACATCTGCACATTCACGTACTCGAGCATCCAACCGAAATGTCAATACTTTATGCTGACTTTGGTTGCTCAACTTCTTACAAATAAAACAGATATCGGTTTGATCAGATATAGAGGCATTTAATCTAGTAAACTTACAATTGGATGTATCATTGTTTTCTTCTTGAGATTTCCTTTTTTCTGCTCTTTTTAACTTTGTTGAATTGTATTGGGAGTAGCAACTCTTATGCCAACTTGCCTTTTGATCAATAAACGTCTGTTCAATGCCATTGCCCTCATCTAGCCTTGAGACTAGTGTTTTAATGTATCCCAATGAGGCAAATTACTGAAGATTACGGGAAAGCGTTTTATAACCAGCTCTTATATCAGAACGTTTAGAATTGGCAGAGCACTGAAGAGTCTCTTCGGTCTTTTCTTGCATGGCAGATAACACACATATCCCAATTTGTTGAAAGAAGTTGGTTAGCTGTGGCGCATTCTTCCATAGGAGATTAAAGTTATGAAACTCGTATATTTAGCCAGAATTTCAAGAAGTACTTTAAAGAACTTGAAAGCATAATTACAGTTATTTTTCGCTTTCATTCGTCTTCCACGAGAAAGCAGAATTATGTGTAGAAGTTCAATATTTTTTTTGCTAATCACAATTTAAATATGATAGCAGATATTATGCTACTTATATAGAATTAATATTTAACACCAAAAAAAAATGATGTATCTTTAAGTACAAACAAATTGGTGTGACTGTAAGTACAAACAAAATGGCGGATCTGCAAGTAATTTCAGGGGAGTCTGGGAAACACCCAACTCGCACTGTATGATGGGTGAAAAAATAATTGTTTCCGGTTTGCAAATTGCAGGAAGCATTTTCAGAAAACAAAATCTGAAAATTGCGCTTTAAAATTGTGTAATTTTCTAAAATTCTATTACCACAAAACTAACTTTTTAAAGTGATTTCTGATTTGATCATTTCACTTCCGGTTCAAAATGGCCGCCATTTTGAAAAATCCCAATCTTCTCCAAACTGAAAAATTTTGGCGTTGTTCTATACCAAAAAAGCAATGCCTGTGCCAATTTTGATGCTTTTGACAGAAAGTGAACAATTCAGGCAAAATTATGCACCTATCCGCCCCACTATAATGAAGGGGGGGGGAGGTTAGGAGGATTTTTATTTCGGAAGAATTCACCTAGATCTCCATTTCTTGATTGGCAAGCAACATAAAGGGATGCAAATAGCTTGCAATTTTCTTTCAGATATACCATTTTTAGCCTCCCTTTCGAGGTTGCTAGCGAATTTTTTTGGCACGAAATAAGAGAAGTTTGTTCTTTCGAATGGTGTTATGAATCGAAACTTTGCAAGTGATAAGTCTTTGTTGTACATAGTTCTCGTATTGCTTCTTTCCTATATCATAAGCACATTTTACTGGTTTGGCCTATCTTTTTATGACATTTATCAAAATATTTTCCTCTTCAAAGGGGATTCCAAGTTCGTTTAGCGTGTTTCTAAAGGAATTTACAATTTTTTCACCTTGTTACCATGAAAAAATTTGGGCATGTCAAAATTCACATCAAAAGACATGCTAACTAAAAAATAAACAAAAATATAAACTTTAGAGTTTGTATAGCGCCTTTTCCATATGTATATGATCAAAGGCGCTTTTTAATGATCAGTACAAAGTTTGACTGTTGAGGGTCTTAGATAGCCCGCTAGTCGGCTCAAACAGAAGACTGACACCTTACCAACTAGGCTAACCAGGCGGTGGTTAATAAATAACAGCTACTAAAAAGGAATTGGGAAAATCTTAAAAACCCTTTATGAAATGTCCTACATCTCCTTGACTGTTTAAGGGTTAAAGCAGGGAGGGGTCAATTTTCGAGTTCTTTGAAAAACAAGCTGCGTGGAGATCATTACATTTAACCAGATTTTGTGATTTCAAAAATGGCTCAGAATCTGAGCAAAATTCATATTTACATTTATATGTCAATTCCCAGGCTTGAATGCCACACTTCAAACAAGGAAATCTGTACTACCTGAAGTTGAAAGGCATAATCTTTTAGTTTCATCAGGTTTAAAAATTTTGGGTTTTGTTTTCCTTTGTAATTACTATTTAGCTATATATTAAAATTTGTTTTATAAGCTGTAAGGAAAGTTGTATGAATTAACTGCAGCTGGGAAGAGTGTCCAAAGGTAAAAAAGGGTCAAAGTACTGTTACTGGCTATCTTGATGGCTTTAGCGTAGAATAGTTGTGAGAAAACAATTGGAGTTAAAGCACTCCCGACTTTTTTTGGGAAAACCCCTATAAGGGCATGATGGAGATTGATTTCAAGTCGTAAGAGGTACCACACAAAAGTATATATGTAATAAAGTTAGTGTAGAGTGTCACTTCCAGGTTTAGGGCAATTTGTTTTTGTGCAGCTTGTTCAAAAAGATTTTTCTAATGTGGCATCATCATTCCAAGAAACAAGGTATGCCTACCAGAGTAAAAAAACATGATCAGGAAGATCTTTCCAGGTGGATAACTCAGTTGCTGGAGCAACAGATGAGTAACCCGAACCTAGTGAGTTCAAATGTCCTTTATCCTGGAAAAATTTTTTTGCCCAGCTTATTTGCCCTGGTATGCATGCCCTGAGTATGATTTCAATATGATTTTGAAACCAGCAATTTCTTTGATCCAAAAAGCTGTCTTTTTCATGGTTTATCTTCATTTTCAGTCTTGGTAGCTCCTCTTATGTAATTCTGCCAGTCAAGCCCTAGACAAAAACAAAACCAGAACAAAACAATTGTTTATTAACTGTTGTAGTTAAGTAGTTATGATATCTGTATCAAATAAGACAATGTTGAGAAAGTATACTAATCACTGGGTGTTTGTTATGTGTACCAACTATGCGGGCATTGAATAATTAGTAATAGAAATAGAAACTGTCACCAGGCGAGCTAAATGTGTTGTATAATCAACTACTTGATTTGAAACTATAGACTTTTCAGACGAAAAAAGTTTGATTATATTCTAGGAACATACATATTTTAAACTAATAATTTAGTCAAAATATACATAGGAATTTGTTGCTGCTGAAAATTTATTTTGGGTTTAAATTATTAAAATCTATTGTAGGTGAATGAAATAAGCTGTGAAAATTCGAAAACAAATTTCATCTTGATTGCCAGTTCTATTATGTTTTGCCTCCATTATTTGTAATCTAATGTTATAAGTGCAACAGTCTATTAACTTAAAGTATGAATTGACAACCCAAAGAAATTTCAAACAACCACTCTTTCTTTTCTGGTAAAATAATTGAAAGCATGCATAGATACAGTATATATTATAGTTGAGAAATAATGCATTCTTGCTAATTCATTTCTTTTTAAATGTTTTCTGCAGTTATCAGAAAAATATATTGCTTTGAGAGAAAGGTGGACCAACTTGGTGTCAGACTTCTGCGACACAAATAATCACGAGGCGGGGAAATCAACTGACGAAAAGGAGCTAGACTTTTGTTCAGATCATTCAGGTTGTTTCTGTGATGGAAAACAAAGTCCACTTAGTTTTATTGATGAGGAAATGAAAGGAGAGTGTGACAGTCCCTATGAAGATTGGAATAGCGTTGACGATGAAGAAGAGAGTGACAGTCCCGATAAAGATATGAAGGAAGAGGGATTAGATAATGTAGGCCAGGAAAGATTAGAGAGCAACAAAGGAAAGCAAAAGACGAGGACAAGAAAAAGAAAAGCAAAATGCAGAACTGCAAAAATATGCCCTCTGCCGTATTGTAAAAAAGCGGTTATTTATCTACCAAGGCACTTACATAGGGTACATCATTGGCCAAAGAGTCAATCACAAGGGTCTGTGTCAAGGTTTCAGTTACGTAAGAAATACACATTTCGTACGAACGAGACAGCGATAGCAGGTAACAGAAAGAAAAAAGGAGAGGAAAAGAAATCTTACGTTGATTACCACAAAAGAAAAGTTTGCCCAGTTCAAGGATGTGCTAAAATTGTTAAAAGAATGCCACCTCATTTGAAAAAGGTTCACCATCTTGAACCAAAAAGTAAGAAGTATAAGGACTTGCTTTCCAGGACATTTTCTTTTTCTAACAAACCTAACTCAACAAAAAAGAGGAGAGTAAATGGATATGACTTTAAGTTACCCGAACGTGAAGTTGGTAGAAAAATCAAAAAATCATTTGTGCCAGGTAAAGTTGTTGATGAACACGAAGATGCTTGTGATGAGAAAGAGTCAAAAGATAGTGACCTAGATGAAAGAAAAGATGAGTATGAGAAGTATGAGGTTTGTGAGGAGGAAGACAAAATTATAAGCGATCTTGAATATGTCACTAGTGATGATGCAGATAGCAGTGAACCTGAATATATGGATGACTCAAACTCAGATGAAAGTGAGCCGTGTAATGATAAACCTTCTGTGTCGGATTTACTTGACAAAGTTTGTGATTGGCTCGTATCAAGTGACGGTAGTCACCTTGACGCAAGGACGGCAAAACAACATGTAAATCAGCTTCGGCGTATGTTAGTAAAAATTGATGCTGATGAAAATCTTTCATCACTTCTTGATCTTACCCTGATAAGGGACGAGTTTATGAAATATGCAGAAGACAACTACCTGGTGGGGACAATTAAATCCTATCTGACAAGTCTGCAACATTTTTACGCGTATCTACTGGCAGAGTTACCACAAGAAATACCTGTTGATTGTAACACTTTGACTCAGCTAAAAGTAAGAGTGCAACGATGGTTATCGTCCTTTAAGAAGTCATCCTCGACAAGAAACTGGCAAAAGTTGGAAGAAGATCGAATTAAGCTCATCACTTCTGAGCAATTTCAGAAGTTTGAGAAAAGCGGAGCTGCAAGAGAAGCGATTACTCTTCTGGGAAAGCTGGGTGGGGCTCACAACATTGAGAATACTCAAAGTCATTATACTTTGATTAGAGATTTTTTGCTTTTGGAAATTTCTATAGTCAATGCTAATCGGGCTGGAGTATTGTCAAACATGACAATGGCAGAATTCAGACAATCCATGAGACAAGACAACAGGTTCGTTGTGAGTGTAAGAAAGCATAAAACCTTTGCAACACATGGACCGGCACAAGTGGTATTAACCGACCATTTGTTTAGCTGGATCAAAGTCTTCGTTAGTGAAGTTCGAAGCACAGTTGCAAAGCAGGATTCACCTTCACTTGACAACGATAATAATACTGTGTTTCTATCATGGAATGGAGAATCCCTCGAGTCTTGCCAAATTAACAAGGCAATAAAATCCATATGGAAAAAAGCTGGAATGACTGGGCCCATTCATTCAACACTGATGAGGAAAGGAGCTGTGACTGTGTGCCATGACAAACACAAAGAGATTAGCGAACCTTTTGCTGAATTAATGGCCCATAATGTCTCCACTGCAAATAAGTACTATCGACTGACAGAGAAAGCTAAATCATCGGTTAGAGCATCACAAAAACTTGGCGACGTAATGAGGACTGGAAAGACCAACATTGATCAACTAACAAGTAAAGAGCTTGACCAACAAGAAGTGTGGAGCAGCGAGGCAGTTGAGGAAGTTCAAATGTTGTTTAGTGATGAGATTGCAAACAGAGACATCAGCATGGAGATTGTCCGGGAAAAGATTAAAAGCAGCAAGATTCTTCATTACGAAGAACCGAAGCGAGTTTTAGATAGGGTGCGCTCGGAATGGAGGCATTATGCTCAAAAAGGCAACGAGGACCGAGAGCTTCCGACAGAAAAGGAAGAAATGGTAGATCGCGTCAATCGGATTTTCGACAACAATGAAGATGATGAAGGTTCCAGTTTTGTATCACCAACAGCAGTATCATGTTCTGGTCTACTTTACAAGTATAAAGTCATTTTCAATAATAACCAAAAAGCTACACTACATCGCTTGTGTGGGGATATGTTTGAAACAACGCCGATCTCAAGGCCTGTTATAAGAGAGAGGCTTTCTAAAGACAATGAAGGGAAGCAACTCTTAATTGTAATGACATTGACCCAAATTGTAAATCGAATCAAATATGAACGTAAACAGAAAAGGGAGAAGCAAGTGTGATTAGCTGTAAGCTCTTACTGTAAGTGAAACGTTGTGTTATCGTGAAGAGGATTTAGCTAACTTGTAAAAAATTTGGAAACTCGGAGCAAACCGAATGAATAGTATTTGCTAATTTTTTGTACGATCTTTGCTGGTATTTTATACTAACTTCCTAGTATGTGCAATCAAACGAATAGAACACAGGTCAATCACGCAATTTAAAAATTCTTTTGTTATCGAACTGATCATTTGCACACGTTGTACTAGGTAAATAGAGGATATTACATGGCCGCGCCGGGATAAGATGTTTATCTTCGAGTGCTGAAAGTATAATAAATATACATATATATATATATATATATATATAATAAACTAACATATAAATGATTGTCGCTAAAAATGTAAGTATCGTTAAAATTTTTGTGTATTAAGTTTGAAAATTGAACTTAACGCTGGTTGTTGAACAGCAAAAAAGTGGAATTATTACTTCAGCTAGCAAGTTGTTGACTTTCAGTGTTATTTATAAATTTGCACACTTAACAGAAAATAAACTGAAAATATCTTAAATGTTTTACTTTGCCACTAATTTATGACGGACTGATAACGCCGCTCTAGTTGTAGGCTATTAGTTGATAAGTTTAGTTTGTTTGCAATGTAATAAAATGTTTATGCGATTATTTTATTTGAGTGTCGTTACTATAGCTTCGCACTACAGGTATTGTCCGCAACAGCATTGCAGTGAGATTAATGTATGTATGTCCTTATACCAGTTTACCATACTAAGTCCCAGCCCGGTAGGTCCCAAAGAACTTTTCGAGTGGGTTCCATTTCTTCCTTTTTTTTCATGTTGCGATTAACGATTCGGTCCACTGACTGCCATATTTGGGATTGTCCCCGGTCCCACGCAGTCACAGTCTTCACTCATGCCATGAGTAAAGGCTTAATGAGCCTCTTGTTACATACCATGTTAAGTTTTCCTTACGCATTTAAATCTCCTAGATATACGAGTACTTGTTCACTTACAATTTGTAGGAAGCACACTATCCAAACATTTGCGATCCTCAACACTTCAGTAATATAAAATCATCCCTCGCTAAACCTGTTTTGAAACTGTTTCAGGGAATAACCATTTTTTAAAATTTTATTTTTAACATATTATTCAACTGTTTTTAAAGGTGTTTTAAGCTAGTTGAAATCTATTTGAAATCTATTTTAATTAACATACTAACAAAGGTAAGTACAACTTTTAAAAATAGTTTCAAATAGATTTTAAATATAGTTAAAATAGCTTTTGACTCTATTTGTAATATATTTTAAAATCTAGTATGTGATGAATCGAGTCTTTAAATATTATGAAATAGTTTTTGAATACAATTGAAATAGTTTTTAAATATATTTTTAACATATTATAAACCTGTTTTGAAACTGTTTTAGGGAATAACTACTTTAATTATATTTTAACATTTTATTCAACTGTTTTAAGGTGTTTTAAGCTAGTTGAAATTTATTTGAAACCAATTTTTAACACACTAACAAAAGTAAGTACAACTTTCAAAAATAGTTTCAAATACATTTTAAATATAGTTATAATAGCTTTTGTTTCTATTTATAACATATTTCAACCTGTTTTGAAACTATTTTTAAGAAATATAAAAGTAACTCAATGACATTGCATTAAGCAACAACAAAAGAAGCAAATTCAAAGAAAAATGTTCGTTCCTCTCTGAGTATATGGCTAAACACAACAATCTTTAGTGTAGTTTAACTGCAACTTGTAATCTGTATTCTTGCAAATCTTTTAAAAGAAAAACTTCAAAAATAAAATCATAATAGTTCAAACAACTACTCTGGAATAGATTATTTTTCAGTAAAAAAGAACGGCGCGTAACTAGGTTACAAAAACGCCACAGCTTACAAAAACGCCATATCGAAAGTTACAAAAACGCCACAGGTTACAAAAACGCCATATGAAAGGTTACAAAAACGCCACATAAAAGGTTACAAAAACGCCTATTCCTCTTGTTCTCTCCACTACTAAGTGCATTCCCTATGAAATAGCTATGAATATGCTATGAAACCTTAATCAATACTAAGAAATATTTTCATAGTACTATGAAATTATTATTTCATAGTGCTATGAAATCAGTGACCCTATGAAATACCAATGAAGTTATTTATTGAATTTCTTCATGCTATGAAAAACCTAGTTAAACAGTTTCATAGGGTAAGAAGTATTACACTGAAACCTATGAACTTACTATGAAATTTATTTATACTATGAAGTACCTATGAAAGCAAAATGTCATAACTTGATACTATGAATTTTTTACAGGCTATGAAAAACCTATGAAACTCCTTAAAACTTGTTTCATAGCTGTTTTATTGCTGAAAATTGAAAAAGCTATAACTACCTTTGAAATACAATAATACATTAAATCAGATTGAACTATGAATTGCCTTTTTGTGAGTCCAATTATAATCCAAAGTGCCTTTCCTGAGCCCTTTAAAACGGGTTCTAATTTAAGCTTGCTTGCTAATTAAAACATTGTAGACCCCATTTAAAAATACATGCGGGATCCCACCAATCCCACCTGGGATCCTGCCATTCTTGGTGGGATCCCGCCAATCCCACCTGGGATAGAAACTAAATCCCACCTGGGATCCCGTATTCTACATGGGATTTGGCCACCCAGCCGGGATCCCAGGTGGGATTTATAAAAAGCCTCCCAATTCTAAAGGTTAGAATTTTAAATGCTTGGGATACCATCACTTCGTAACCAGGATATACATAATTCACCAATACATGTGAATATGAAACTATAAACAGGTTGTCTTGTATTTTGGTGAGCACTTAAATTAAAAATATAACCGATTAGCTTGCTATTGGCAATTATTTAAATTAAAAATTAAATTAAATAAAAAATAATTGGTTATATGTTGTCATGCCTGGAGATCAAATTTTTCTTTTTTTAAAACTCCAATTTTGGGTACAAAGTTTTTGCAAAAGGAGAAAATGGTAGAAACAATTATGTAACAAGATTGGTATGATGCAAATGTATTTTAGAGAACGTTAACACATAACATTTTTTCTTCAGTGGAATAAGACTTGTAGACTAAATCAATAATCCAAAACACAAATTAAAAAATATCTCATGACTTTCACAATCATTCAGGTTTGTCTATCAATTCTTTATACTAATCCGAATCATACACCTTTTGATGTATGTAAATTCACACCATAATCAGCTATAAAACTAGTAAAACGCTGGACCTCAGAATACACGTTCTGGACTTGAACTTTGAACTTTAAGCGGATATAACAATGTACTTACTCGACCATTATTAAGTTTTTATGTAAAGTCTTATCTGCACTATGAAGTTCAAAGCATAAGTTTGCAGCGCAGAGCATTAATATTTCAAACTAACACAGAAATAGCCATAAATCCAGACGACGACTCGAAGCAACCGGCAGACATATTTTTTAAGAATAGCACGTGGAAGATTGGCACTAGTTACCAGCTCACCTACCTACCCTAAAGCACGTGAACGTGATCAGTGGTCTCGTGGAATGTTCAGATTTCGGCGGCGTTTTGAATTTGTTTAACTGAAGTTCTAGGGCATCTTTCTAGCAAAAGATAGCTTTTTTTGTTTAAGTTTATGCACACGATCGCAAACAGCAATCATACAAAGTGAATGAATCAAAATATTAACAATGATTGCTATATTTCAACTTAGCTAGCTTTTGTTCACACGTGTTGATCTAGCGATCGACCGTTACAAACATTTGAAAATTCAAAACTGAAAATTCTTTTATGTTTGATCACTTAAGTCTTCAATCTTTCTTCGAAATGAATTTAGAAGAAAAGGTTTATTTTGTATACATTCGTGCAGGTCTTTAAATAGTTAACCTTTTAAAACATGGACATAGGTGCAACATATACTTTGCTACAAGCAGGCTGGCATCGTCTATTAGACGTTAAACAGTTAACTTGTGAACACATACTTGTTTAATATTTGAATTATGCACGTAATGGCAGGATAGACCGAGGCATATATTTCTCAATTCGCGATCTCCATTAACTGTTTTAATAATTCTCGAATCTTATTCTCTAGATATAGTTTGATGGCATTTTTAAACAAAGTTTTTATTCGTCAATTTGTTTTATCGCTTCAACCAGCGAACTTTATGAATATTAAATATCTTTCATTTTTTTTCATTTTTTATCGCATTGCTGCCTTTTAGTTGAATATTGAAATTTAACTTAAATATTATTTTGCATTTTCAGCTTTCAAATTGGAGAAATGCTGTACTTATAGTGCTGAAGAATAAAAATACAACCAAGAATTCTGAAATTGTCAGTTAAAGCTAAGAAATTTTATAATTATGTTTTAGTTTTTAACTGTTAGCTGTGAATGCACTTTTAAAATTGTAATAACAAAAACCACTTTCAACAGTTAACTTGCAATACTAGAAAATTGTTAATAATAACTGAAAATTTTTATTTATGAGTGTGATTAATAAACTTTATAAATACAGTTGTTGATGTATATCCATATCTATTTGTTTTGCTATATTCTTCAACATTCTAGTTTTGTCTGTTCAGCAATTGCTATTAATTTTTGTAATGTTTTATTATTCAATGGAATATGCCTTATTGGGAATAATAATATTCTCTAATGAAAAGTAGATGACTTTTATGCAATGTAAACTTGGGTAAAACTAAAGTTAATTTACTTCAAATTTCGAAGATGAATTATGCTTGATTTATATAAATTATATATTATTTGAACATATTAGTGTATTGCAGTAATTTCAGGAAGAATTTTAAATTTTCATATTTGAGTATTTTATCAACTTATTGAAAATTATTTAGAAATATTATTAGAATATAATTTAAATTCTGCATAGCAGTATAATTTAAGTGGAATTTTACACTTCTTTCTTGAGTATATATTTAGATGAATTATGCTTCAATGACAAATAATTTAAGAATATGCATTGGATTATGTTTCAGATGTATTGTATATTTCATGTTTTAGTGTTTATTACAGATTTTATCTTTATATATTATTTGTTATATTGATTTTATTATAAGGTGCAGCACACAAAATTCAAAACACCCTATATCAGTATATGTAAAAATTGGTTTAATTTTTATTGTTTGCTGGCAATTACAATAAATACAGAAAAGTGCATTTTGTAGTGGTGTATGATTTTATTAAGAAATTGAGCACTTTTGAGATGAAGATGTCAAAAATCAAGTTCCAAAAATGTAAAGAATCTCTTGGTTTTATTTCAACCAGCTTCTTTAGGAATCGAAGGTGAACATATTTATAAGCAGTTACTTGTGAGTAGACCACCAAGAAATATTGATGGGAACCTAATAAATTAATTTTATAAGTTTATGGACCAGGTCAAGTCTGACAAGAAAACTCCATAATGACAGAAATTCTCAATTCAAATTTCTTGGCGACCTACTCATGATTAACTACTTAATATATGTAACCCTTCAAATATAACCTAAAGTAAAACTGAAAGGTTTTATACTTTTCTGGAACCAGATTTTTGGCCGCACATCGCTTGAAGCCCTAAAGGAATCTATCCTAATTAGAAATCTCAATCTATATATGTACTGTGTGTGCAAATAAATAGTTTACATGTTCAGCTGGACATCTTAAGATAGTTTCAGAGGCAGAGTATTTTCAAGATACCAATAAATTCAGTTTATGATAAGTAAGGCTGTCAAAATATCTGTGTGCCACCAAAGTTTTTCCATGATCTGCTTCTATGGAAATTTTTATTTTATTTGAAGTTTTGCAGTAAGCTGCTGCTGGCACATAGATTAAAATATACTTCTTGGCATTACACAGATGTTTCAAAACCCTATTGAGTATCATGATCAGTAATTCATAGGGCTTTTACAAATATAAGTTTTGGGTAACTTTCTAAGTTTTTGATCCCCTCATGTTCAGTCTACATGACCTATAAAAATAGAAAGATAATGATAGAGTATAAGCTGGGTTCTGATGTAAACTTTTTTGTCTCAGTTAATTTTTTGTCTCAGTTAATTTTTTGTCTCAGTTAATTTTTTTTATAACTAGTTCATTTTTTTTTCCTTGGAACTAATTAGTTTTTTTCTAACTAGGTTATATTTGTATTAACTGTCTGAATAAAAAGTTCTTTCTTTTTCCTTTTTTTTTGGCTATAACCTTTTTATTTCCATCCTATACCTTATTCCTACCCCCACCCCACTTCACTATCTTTCTCTTACCCCCATATAACCCCACTCTAACCTTTTTTTCTTTTTCTTTTTTTGGTACTCACGAGAATTTGATCTCTCAACCTCAGGATCTTTAGTCCTCTTACTTATCCACTTGACCACACAAGCAATCGTTGCAATCCATCCTATAATTCTCAACCTTATAACTAATAGGTCCCAGTCTCACCACTATAATGAGTATAACTTAATCATTCATTAAAAATAAACTAGTTAGAAAAAAATTAACTAGTTAAAAAAACATATATATATGTATATGTTGCAGTTAATTTTTTGTCTCAGTTAATTTTTTTTTCTAACTATATAATTTTTTAACCTTGTTTATTTTAATGATTAAGTTATAGTCATTGTAGTGGTGAGACTGGGACCTATAAGTTATAAGGTTGAGAATTATAGGGTGGATTGCAACGATTGCTTGTGTGGTCAA